>OMNZ01109645.1:5590-24519 GCA_900303255.1 Lesueurigobius sanzi | reverse complement strand
CACTCACAAAAGCATATTACAGGAGTCTTCGCTGCCGCGTCAGTGCAGTGATCAATAGTGTCCAGCAGGCGGCGACAGTGCATCAAAGAAAAACAGTTCAATCGCCGAAGAGGAAAAAGACATTGGAAGCTAGCTAAACAATAACAGCATATAAGCATAATGCTAAGGCATAAAAATGAGAACAAAGTAATATTATTGCTAAGCAAATCTGTTATTTTAAATAGCAAAAGTCGCATAAAGGCACTGTAAAACAGAAAGGGGAGTGGTAAGTGTCAAGAATGTTTATTGTTTACATTTGTTAGCATTTAGCTCTGTGTGTTTTCTCAACATCCAATTTAAATGTTAAACCTCTGGCTCATTTCGCAGCTTATCATATTCAGAGTTACTATTTTGATCTGAGAAACGGGAAGCTGTTGCTTACACTGACGTTTATATCTTTATTCTTCTAAAAAGCTGTGTTAGTGATGGAGTTGTCACAGAGAGACAGACTTTCAGAACTTGTGGAGGAGCTGACCACATCAGGACAACCCGAGCTAAACCAGAACAAGTTGAAGGAAGTGAAGAAGCTGTGCAAGTATGTCCCCACCTAAAAGTCCAAAGTGCCATGTATGTTATATTAATTCTACTAAACACTTATGGTCCTGTGCTCTCAGGGTGTCAAATGACTGCATAGACCATGTTTACCACTCCATCATGTCCCAGCTCAACCAGGAACACGCAGAAATCCGCCTTTCTGCTTTTCAGATAGCCAGCGAGCTGTTCAATAGGTCACACCATTTTAGGACATTACTGGTAGATAATTTCCAGGTAAGTTTTAATTTCAAAATTGTGTTTCTAGCTTTTTTTCTACATTTCTACTAGGGCTGCACAATATATTCCAAAAAATATCGCATCACAATATCAGGTGATGCAATATACGTATCGCAAGAGGCTACAAAATATCACAAATTCACTTAAGTCTTCCATCTGACTTGCATGAAAAAATATATGTAATTATAAATGTGCAGAAGTTACCTTTTCGTTAAAACTTTCCTAATTTAATACATTTTTTAGCCTTGGTTTGGTTCTGATTTGGTGCTTTTGGAGTCTTTTTTTGACACAGTTTGCTGAAAAAGATGTGTCTGAATTCAATGGAACGATTTATCAAAGTATCACAATGATATTGTTATCACAATATTGCATGCCTGTATTGCAAGTTTTTTCAATATCGTGCAGCCCTAATTTCCACACAGAAATAATGCATTTACTTAGTAATACTATGCCATTAAATAGTCAGAGGACTCCATATAACTGGTTCACATACAGTATATGCCCTGTCACATTTTTTTTTGGTCCCACTTGGTTTGCTAAAGGATTTCCTGGAGCTGACAGTCGAGACTGACCTTGAACAGCCCTTGCCTCCTCCCAAAGAGGTAGCAAAGAAGTTGAAATCTTTGGCCATCAAGACAGTCCAGTCCTGGCAGGCAACTTATGGGTCAGCCTACAAAAAACTGGCATTGGGGTACCACTTTCTCAAACAGGTTAAAAAGGTGAGAGGCAAATAATACACTGAAGTAGCTGTCCAGTGTGTGTAGGTTCTCATGCTGTCTCTTAGTTGTAGTAAATATTATCTCACTGTACATCTTATTTTCAGGTGGACTTTCAAGATGTGGAGACCAGGACAGTAGCAGAGAGACGGAGGGAGGAAGAGAGAAGAAGTAGACTAGAGCGATTGTATAAAGATAAAGCAGAGGCAGCTTCCAGAGACATGGAAGGTACTGAAAATGCAAGGCTGTTTCTCTGCATTTCTTCAATGGATTGCTTTACTAATTACTTGTATTTTTAAAAAAGATTCTTACGAAGAAATTGAAGCCACTCTGACTCAGATGGAGTCATGTATGAATCTGCTATTTCCTGATTTTGAGCTCACTGATGTCAGAGACGACGTGCCTAGGAGCAGCTCTCCAAACTGTCAGTCCACCAACGAAAGCGAAGAACAGCCTTGTTGCAGTAAAGACTTAAATGAACAAAAAGATGAAGAAATATTAGAAACCCAAGACACACAGAATGAACTTAGCGTTGATGGAGAGAAAGCGCAGATGCCAGAAAATGACACAAGTCAAAACAAAGAGGATGAAAGCAGTGGGGAAGATGAGCCTCATAGTGAAGACCCGTTTATACGTACCTCCGGGCTCATCTCACACTCGTACAGCCTGAATTTGAACCTAAACACCGGTAAGTCCTCTTTACACTGACTGGTTACTTTTATGTACATTTTCACATAACCGCAATGTAATTTATGTGATTATAGGGCTTCATGTTAAAGAGAATGAAGACAATGAAGCCGTTGTATCGACTGTGAGGGACCTCCATAAACTGATAACAGCAAAACATCTCCCAGCAGTTCAGGGATGGGTTCAGGTCAGTAAATTGTAACCCAGGTTAAAATCTGCCTTATTATACATTATAGGTTAAAAATCTGCCTAATTATACAAAAAAACATTGATATATTATTATATCGTGCCCTCTGTGACACCAAACCCAGCCACGTGACCGCGCTTAGTGCCAGATTTGAGGTTATAGCTATTGAGCTATTGCATTACTTGTTTGTGTTTAGGTTTTCACTAAATCGGGAGCTGAGCAGAGTTTGTTGAGAAGAGCATTAGATCTGAAGAAGTCTTTAGAAGGTGTTCTCCAGAAACACGAAGAGCTGCACATCGACTACAAGACCAGGGTCCGCAAAGTGGTAAGTCCCAAATCACTTCAACTTTGATGGGGCATAATAGATATCACCAGCAGATGGCAGCAGTCTGCAACAAAAGACTGCTGAAGCATTTAGACTGCAAATTTTGTCTCTTTTTTGACAGCTAAGTCAACTTGTGTTTACCTATTAATTCATTGTTTGCTTTTTATTATTGTGTTGCATTAGTTTTACTTGTATACTCATGACCCATACTGCAAATTAACATGTTTCAAATCAACATTTTTCTTTTCTAAAATATTGTGTTAAAAGCTTAAACGCCTTAAGCATCAGCATGTTGAGTTTTTTGCAGGAGCAGGTGCCTCTTTTACACAGCTTTGTTTCTGCTGACTTTTCACTTGTTTTCCCCCCACTTTATATATTTCTGTGCGAGTCTGTTGTGAAGTCTGGTGATTGAGACAAAGAGTAGAAGCATAAAAATATCACTGTAAAGACATTTGGGAAAGGTGAGATAGCAAGAAGAGCCCTCATGCATAATGCATCAGAGACACACGCACGAAATTGGGGAGCAAGGGGGAGGATGTACCCATTCATTCACTTCAGCAGCGCTAATGTGCCCCATGGCTTGACAGCTGATATGTCTATCTGTTGGCTCTCTATCATAGCTCTGCATCATTCCTCTGCTGTTGTTCCAGGCCTGGTCCAGAACGGTCCTATTGTGCTGTATGATTATTAGATGGCAGTGTTTTGGGGAAATACGGTTTGCTAGTTAATTGGTACTAAATTACACTTGATTATTTAGGTGGTGATAAATGGAAGAGAGTTAGAAAAGCCTTTAGAAGTCTGCAGCTCGCAGTCCTACGGCTAAAGAGGACAAATGAATGCAAAGTGGTTTATGCATTTGAAAAAAGCAGCATAAAAGTTGTTGCGTGTGAATCCATCTTTAGCTGAACAGAGCGGCGAAGTGACAGTGACAGAGCGCTCGGCTTCTGGCTCTGCCTGGTTATCACTGTCAGAGACCAGTCTGCTGCACCAGCAGGCCCCGCGCCGCGATAACCACACAACTTACAGCCCCTTTATCATAATTAGCTTTTCCTTTTTAGCCTTAAAAGGCCTTCCATTACTGGGTCCTTCTCTATCGGGTCGCTGACACACCACACGATTGGTTTCTGTCTCTATGGGCCTTTCAATATAGTGTCCCATAACGGCGACTCGGAGAGAGAGAATAAACGGTAACGGGCTGCTATGGATGCAGATAGACCACGTTGTTTATTCAGTGAGATAATAAAACACTGCATCTCTCTGAAAGCAAAGGATTACAGTGGAGATGCTCACTGCAGTGTGCAAAATATTGCAAGAGGTTTCATAATTATTTAGATATTCTGTAACAAGAGAAACATACAGGATTATCTGTTCTGTGTAGCATGTCTTGATTTACCTATATGACTGTTTTAAAAGTGCAATTGACTTGACTCACAGGAAAAAGGTCTGGGGTTTAATTTGATGTTCTCCCCACGTCTGGATGGGTTTTCTCTGATTGCTCCCCCATGCCCATTAACCCAAAACAAGCACAATAGCTTAATCCTCCAGCAAGGTAACCATGAGCTCAAGATCTGGATATGAGTCCTCAGGAACTGCACTGCAGCTGCTGCAGTGGCATTAAAGGATGGGTCAGTTTTGTCCCTATACGAGTAATGAAGTATACCCTAAAATGTACGTAGTCAAAACCTAGTAATCAAAATCTAGTTTCTAATAATCAAAATCTAATTTTAATGCAGTCTTGGTCCAAGAAGTAGTTCTTGGAAAATAGTGTACATTTATAGCTCCTGTCCAAGGGTCTCAACTGCACTGCAAGTTTTTAAACTGTCCAACGATAAGAGAAATACCCAAAATGAAAATCTGTGGACTTTGTAGCTGGATAAACCACAGAGTCCAGAATCTATCCCTTTAGAAAACAATTAAACTGCTCCCACAGCTGTCAGAGAGTTCATTGTCTTGCGTATGCCTTTGTCATAGTATTTTGTCTAAAACTAATCTCTTAGGCATCAGTTGAGTGTAGCTCAATGAATACATGGAGCTGTGTTAAGGAAAGGATAAGACACACAGACTTATTTGAACATATCTGTTTTTAAGAGTGTATTCAGTCACTCTGTGCTCCATTCATACAGGCCAAGGCCTTGTTTACTGCTGATAACCCATCTTATCACTGCACAATGGATGTGGCCGCCTGTTTCTGCTCTGAGATAAACAAAAGAAACAATATCCTTTTATTTCTCTCTTCCGCCACACCACTCCTTTCCTTTGTACATTCATTGTCCTGTTGTCTCCTCTTTCACTCACTCGGATTTAAATTATGTATCAATACACCAGAGTATGTGCTATCAATGTGAAAATGCACTATGCCTGATTTAAAGGCTAAATTGAGGTCTGCAAAATACTCGAGGATACATAATCACAGCTCGATATGTTTAAGTAATTCCAATCAAGCAGTGATTTCATATTTGAATAGTGTCTTCTTCTCGTACCTGACTTAACTTGGGATCCTTGTGGCTTGATCATTTGAAGTAGTCGTGAATGCTATGATAGAAGCCCAAAGTAAGAGGTGCTTCAACATTCTGGACTAAAACTATCAATATCATTGTAATAGTTCCAAAACCGTATTCACTAATGGGTTGTTTCATTCAAAAAAGATGGGTGGTATTTTAGAGTAAAGATAAGTGGTACCAATAACAGGATAAACCCCTCCCTACTACATCCATGTCTTCAATCTGCTGCTAAAAGATCATGAGTCGCTGATGAGGCGTGATGTCCGCAACTCTAAAGCAACCCACTACAGATGCAGGTTAAGAACTTTTGTCTATAATGCAAAACTCCTGTACAACTGAGATCTTGCACATATCAGTATCGGGTGAAAAAAACCTGTTTACTCCAAGTTTTTTCTTTCCCAAGCTATTTAAAATTATTGTTAATTATTTACTGTCAACAAGAAGAAGAATGCAGCATCAATATCGCAAGAATACATAATGTGGCAAAATCTCTGAGGTCTTTAATCTGACAGAGATTTACTTTTTCTTTTGCTAACACATCCTAAAGCAAAAATGCACATTATATTTTAGTGATGATTTCTAATATAGTTTATTTTCAACCTTCTTTTGGCCCAGATTTGTTTTTTTAAAGACTTATTTTGATTGAATCATCTTTATTGTCAATTCTACTACACGTAAAGCACATGCAGAGGATCGCAATTTTGTTTCTCTCAAACCATTGATGTATCTCCCTCTGAGGTAAACACTGTCCGCACTGCTGTTGGAAAGCTGGTCACAATGGGCCCTGTCCAGATCATTGTTGTTGAGCCAAAACACAGTCCACTGAGAAGAGAGTAGTTGAACTTTGATGTGGTAGAACGTTTTTTGTGGTAGAGGAAACCTACACAGACACAGGGAGAACATGCAAACTCCACACAGAAAGCCAGTCTTTTGAACGGCTCTGGGTCCCAAAGATTCTGCTCCGTTCAAAAGAAATAAATCCCATCACTATCATAAACCTCCTCTGTTTACTCTCCTTAAGTCAGTTATCGAGCATTGCATTTTTGCCCGTATCGTGTGGCTCTAGTCTGGTCTCATTTGGTGTAGTTTAAAACGAACAGAGATAGTTTTCAAATTGGAAGTGATGGATCGACTGAGAGCCACGGTGTGTTTGAGGATCGGCGCACTCCACCTGCTATTTAAAGAATCCTTTTTGGCCAATGCAATGCACATCATCAAAGGTTTGCTATTGTTGAGTTAAACTTGCGTGTAAAGGGGGAAAAAAAAGGGAAAAACAGCGTAATTTAACAACGATGACTTGATTCCGAAAGAAAAGCCCAATAATGACTCTCTTGATCACGGATTAAGACGAGGCGAGACGGGGAACCGAAGCAGACAGTTGGAAATAAGGTCGTTGACAGGAGAAGGTTTGGGAGCCTCCGGGTTGGCTAATAGACCTGCCAGCCTAGGTTAGCGAAATAAAGATGTCACCTTATACATCATATAAGCTGACTGCTCCCCGGAGACAAAGGCGCACGTTTGGCGGCTCGCGGTAATGCGGCAGAAGAGGCGGAGACGCTACGGAGAGGGAGAGGGGAAGAAACGGCAGCTTTTTTTCTCATTAGTAGTGGCCCCCTTGGGATCCTCTGTAGGTAGTAATGAATAGGAGTGCAAGGTGGTAATAGAGATGCGCAGTGTTGTTGTGGCCATTTAACTTGTGAATAGGTCAGACTGGAGTGGGAAGCTTACGGCCTAATTAGTTTGTAAATATGTTCAAGTCAATCACTGGCAATAGAGTCGTTGTTACTTTAAGAAGGTGTATGTTTCAACTACATTTGGGAACTTTGTACAGTAATACAGCCATTTAAATGAATTTAAGACATAAACAGATTTAACAGTTGCATTTGAAGCTTCAGCTAAAGGATTTGATACTATATATTTGGTATCTTCCGAATTTGACATCTTTGGGGAAACGTTATGTGTCACAGAACATTGGTGACCTGCTCAGTCTGGATTTGCTCTTAAATTGAATTGAATTTTGATCATGGTTGTAGGTTCTGTTCTTGTTTTTGATATTTCTAATAAATAACAAAATTGTGTGTATAATAGGTACAGTATTGAAGGTACGGCCATTTCTGTTACAAGTCGGTGTTATGTAGAGCGCTTTGGTGGCCTCTTAAACTCATTTGCGGCGCCTGAATGTTTTATATGCGTGCGTGTAATGTGGAAGCCGAGTGGTGCTTCTCATTTGCGTCTCATTGCTTTCATTTAAATAAAATGTTTGTTGATTATGCAGTTGTTACAAAGACATTTCCATTTCAGCTCTAAATGCAGAAGGCAGTAATCTCTTCTTACAGAGCGATGTGCCAGAGTTCTATTAAGTTGTCAGTGGAGACGTGCCTCTAAAGTTGCTCTCACCTCCTCCTCCTCCTCGTCTCATTGGGCAACTCCTTATATACTCTGTGTGTTTCTGTGATGGTTAGCCGGCCCCTCCCCTCTGGGCCATACACCTGACTTATGGCTGCGCAGTAATAATTTGCCAGACCTTGGCAGCCTGAGTGTACATTAGCATATAAATAGCAGATGCACTGAGTGCCCATCTCAGTCGACTACATTTAATTTTTTGGTTTATAAGATTGAATTGGTTTTTAAACACAGCACCATCAAACTTGCCAAGAGACAAATGAAGTCAGAGGTGCAGTTGTCCGAGGCGGTGCCCTCGCATCATTTTGTAAAGGATTAGAGCCTTATTTAAATAGGATGCTGTATAACGTGTTCTAAAAAGTGAGTTAGGAAGACACCTGTAGAGGCATAATTTTTAATCCTATTACTGCACATTTTCCAGACTCATTTACCAAAGTAGTCTTGATGTTGGTTCACTCAAGGCATTCGAAACTATCAACTTCTCTCCTTCAGTCAGAACGTAATGTACTCAGTTTATTTACAATCTGTTGTTTCACTCAGGCGTAATCGTCCTCAAAGTTGTTGCCTTTTTACAGGAAATATCTACATCACTGTCCCTGAATGTACTTTACACACTAAGCTTATTATTATTGAGTTCTTACTTGACACACAGAGCCATATAAAGTAATTGTTGATCAATTATCTTGTCCTCCTTTTATTTAAACTGTACCTAAATTTCATACATTGCAATGAATCTAACATTTGCTTCAGGACTCTTTACACTTGTGGTCAGCGTGTGACACTTTTACCCCTTTTAGCCAATTTATCAGATTGTAGAATGAAGCAAAATGGCAGTGGAAAACAAAGTGTGTACTTGCAGACACACAGTTAGACACACAATCACATATCCCTGCTGTATTCTCTCTTAATGGCAGGAGAATATTTATTTCACTAGTTGGTTGAAGCAGCACCCATGGGCGTAATGCATTGCCCTGCCTTCAAGCACCTACCACTCCTTTAGATCCTTATTTGCTTTTTAGCAAACAATTATTTTTCTTTCTCGGCCTCTATTTTCCATTTAGCTCGCTCCTTTATTTTATCTGTGAGTAAGCTTCGCCGTTACAGTAACATATCACCTTTCTTTACTTAAACAACTTTTTTATTTATTCTGCTCTTTCCAGAAACTATTTTTATTTCCTTTGTGCTGCGTTTCTTACCGTTAAACTTACGAGCATTTGTTCTGTGCCTTTTTTCCTATTACAGTGACTCATGGCCCTGCTTTACCTAAACCATCACTTCTAATTTGTCTGCTAAATCTTGAGTTTCGGTTAAAGAAACTGCCTTTATCTCCCCTAAGCTATCTTCTCTTACCTTTTTTTTATTTTATATATATATATACACTTTCTCCCAGCCGTGCGGCGCGTGCTCCGACGTATAAACCAAATCTCTGTTAAGATGCAAAGCAGCCCCTCGCGTAGCCATGTGCGGGGGAATAGAGGCCATATTTTTAAGCCGCGCTCCCCGTCAGCAAAATGTTTCTGGTGGAAAGCTAATTCTGCTGCGAGACTTACAGCTCTGCCAGCGCGGCCGACAGCCCCCGATGCTATCACGGTTAAATTAAGGTGAATTAGAGACAAAGAGGCAGAAAGAACGGCGGGGAAAAGGGATGATGTTAGGGCAGGCTTTTCCCCCGGCCGGGCGATCACTTCTTAGTCGTAGGTCATTGATCAGAACAGAATAAACCAGGCGGGATTACAGCCGACAAGCACAAAACCAACACTGACTATATCTGTGTGTATATAGATGTGTTTCATTGTGCAGCGGATGAGGGAGTGCGGCAGCGGGACAGAGTAATGTTGAAAGTTTGGCCCCGGCGGTGAGAATGGGGCACTTGTGGAACTGCATCCTGTCTCCGGGGGATAAATAAGATCAAGAGTAAGGATCTTTGCAGTGCAGCGCTTTTTCTATAGATTAAAGAAGCATTTGCGGTAACTTTTTTAGAGTTTGGAGTCTATTACTTTATACGGTGGTTTATCACAGACTTTTTTTTATGTGTCTTTCTTTGGAACTTCTTTTCACAAAAGAAGTAGATGGACTAAACATTCCAAAATGGTTGGTGATACTTGCTCTCTTGTATCAAAAAAACGCTGATGTTTCTTCGCTTATAAAGGGCTTTTCATTTCATTTCATTTCGTCTTTTTATTTGAGCATCTGAGTTTCACAAAGTTGGACATAAAGGTACAGATCAGCATGGTAAGCAAAGCCAAAGAGAATATATAAATAAAGAAATATATACGGAGCAGATATGATGCCCAAAAGGAGTAGGCAGAAGCAAAAGCTTGTTAGCGCCTACCCCCTTTTGGATTCACAGTTGAGCAGTATACAGTATACAGTGCATTCATTAGTTATGATCAAGAAATATGATGTAGTGATACTTTTGTCCTATTCCATGGACATTATCAACCGTACAACTAGCAATATTAATAACACTTCTGTTAATCCCAAGAAAAGGCTGAAAAACTCCTTTTACTAGCTCTCATATAATTACAAATACCAAGCATTGCTGTCAACCACCTGTCACCAATCTATTTAATTTATTAATTTATAATTAGTTGCATATATTATAAGCCATAAAATATGATTAATTTATTATTATTGTTGTTGTTGTTATTATATTATTATTATTGTTATTGTAATAAGTATTTTTATAGTCATTGTCAATTATCGTCATCTTTTCATACAAGAATGTAACACAAAGCACCTTACAACTTAGAATCAATCCCAAGAGAAAAACGAAGAACCAAGGCACTCCTTCCACATCGTAATTCTCTATTTACATTTTCTAAAAAGCCTTTATTGTAATGGGCAAATACATATTAAAATCTTTTACAACATGTTGCTGGTTTCTTCCACGCATATCGGCTTTTTCAAGAAGTGAATCAATCCCTTTCACCCTCCCACAAATATTCACCCATAATACTCATATAATTGCACATAATTTCTTATTCCTCATCTAATCAGAAGTACAACACTTTTATTACGGTAAATGTCATTGATGTTGTGTTACAATCACAAGCCCAATCAGCTAAACAATGCTGCTTTTAAATTGTTGACACTTCATCCTTTCATGCCCCATCCTCCTTGTCATTTTGCCATTTTTAATTGGAACTAATTAGGCTGTAATTGTTTATTTCCTGTTAACCGATTGTGTTATTGTTACATAGCGGGTTAATTGCCGCCGGTGCAGGTGCGTTCGGGACTCGGGCACGGTTAGCTGCGTCTGTCCTACACTTGGGTTGCGGTGCCCTCTTCACGTGCGCATGCCTGAGTGGCTGTGTTTCCGTAATCATCTCTGGACCCATCATTTGTAAACGAATGCGAACGTTCTCGTGGGCTTTATCAGCAGAGACACACACGCAGACAGGCTAATGAAAAAGAGGCCTTTGGGAATAAGAAGTTAGTTTAACGTTAGCTTTTATTGCTCCTCATAATGCTAATCACTGCCATTATTGTGCTTGGAGGCGGCGGCGTGTGTCTCGAGCTGTTAAAGTGCTCTCTCTCTCTCGCTCTCGTACACACACATGCACACGTTTGGGTTATGGAAATGACCCTGGTGCATAGGACTGTTGTGTTCTGCATTGTAGCTCAGCCAATGGCTAACAACCGCAGCGGGAAATTAAAAACCATAAATCCCGCTTAGTGCTGATAGCAGCTCATAAGAGCACCTCTCACACACAGACCACTGTCAATGAGTTGTCCAGTGAAGAGTGAAGAGGATCGCACCACTTCGATTTGCAAAGTCAAAGAGTAACATTACTTAAGTGATATGGATAACGTTGGTTATTTATCTATTTTAGGGTTAAATTCATATTTATTTATATGATTTTAACCTTTATTGGTCAGTTGGTGTTGAATGTTGATCGTAAACAATAAAAAAGAAGGAACAATAGACATGATGTTGTTAGCTCCATTGAGAAGATAATCTGTCTCTCTGTAACTCTCAAAACATCAGGGTTATGATTAATTAACTAACTATACTGCTTATACTGTGGCAGCCTCCCCTCGCCTCTGACCAGCAAGGGCCATTTATTTTTCTGGGGTGGCACTTACTCTTTCAGGGGGGTTTGGGGGTCCTCCCCAAGATTTTTTTTTTTTTACTACCAATTCAGATGGTATTTCCTGTATTTTAGTGCATTTTAAATGATACATAATATTTTCAGTTGGCCCCTTTGGTCGAGGCCTAACATTGGTCATTTGGGCCGAAATGTGCTGCAATGAATTTCATAAGAGTGAGACAGTGTGCAGGAGCTTGTTTTTTTTTTTTTTTTTTCTTTCTTGCTTCGGTCAAAATGGATAATTTGTGCTTAAAAATATATTTGTAATAATTATTGCTACTGTTTGTAATTGTATTTTGAATGCATTTTATAATAGGGTATGCACAAGGATGAAGTTCAGCACTTTGATGCCTGACCCTTTTCAACATTTCACACCTGTTTCATTCTGTTTTCAGATGAAAGCGTCTGCAGATGGAGATGAGGACGATGACGATGATGATGATGATGATGATTTTGATGAAGTCCCAGAGAAGGAGGGCTACGAACCACACATTCCAGAGCACCTCCGAGGAGAGTATGGTACGTTTTCATTTACGGAGGCTGGTGTGCACAGGTCCAACCTGCTGACCTGTGGGTAAATAAAGTACTTAAACTACAAAAGGAGACCTGCTGCAGCCCTGATCCTGTTGGATTCACACACACTCGCTCTGTAAATAAACAAATGTGCAGCGCTTCAGACACTGGCCAGCTGTGGAGATTCAGAACAACCTGCTCCCAATTGTCTTACAGAAAAACAAATGTTTCACAGGTGGATACAGCTTTTTTCATCTTCCCTGACAATTCTTCACTACTTTTACATTTGGGTGATACTTTGCTGCATGTTGAGAAGAGACTATTGAATAATTGATTTAATAACATCTGTAAAAAGATCTAGTCCCTTGCATTCTGAAATTATCTGAAATTATACAGTTGTCCCACGAGATGCAGAGGATTGTGTTGGATAGAGCTGCAGTTCAGTGGAACAGATTGCCCAATGCTGCTTCAAGACCACACAGCTTAAGAAGTTTTTAAATCTTTTAAAGAAATGAATCATTAGTACGTGTCTTAAAGTCTTTAAGCTATTGAGAGTTAATTACTATTTTATTGTTACCATTTCTATTCTGTACTCTAATGTAGTGTTTAGCCGCGACAGCACAAACTGGGAGTAATTAGAACGCTCCAACACAGAGCCAAACAGGCACCTACAAGTGCAGAGGGAAAGGAAAAAGAAGAACTACATGTTCAGAGAGCCCTATCAGTCTGTGGGTATCCTAAATGGTCATTCGCCAAATCTCAAAGAAAAAGACTAGTTGAAGAACAGAACAAACAGGTGACAGAACCTAGAAGGAGAGGAGTAGCTGTGCCCTATGTAGCGGGAGTCTCTGAGAAACAGCAGAGGGTCTTTCGACAACATAAAATCCAAGTCAATTTTGAAACCAATGAACACATTGAGGCAAAAATCCATCCCAAAGACAAGACCCCAAGCCACAAACACAGTAACATAGTGTATTCAAGGAGCAAGGAAGAAAAATGCAAAGAGCATTATTTTGGAAAGCCAAAACAACTACGGTACTTCATAGAAGGCTTTATCAACACCGCAGTGAAAGCTCTAGTGGCCCGCAGTTGGCTGTGCATCTCCATCTCAAAGCCTCCAATCACTCATTTGAGGACAGCGAGGTTAAGATGTTCGCTAAAGAAAATAGATGGTTTGAGCGCGGAGTAAAAGAAGCCGTATTTATTAAAAGAGAGAATCCAACCATGAACCACAATGGCGGACTCAGGTTTAATTTAGCACCCATTTACAACAACATCCTTAGACAGAAACCATCTCTTTGTCATGCTAATGAGGCTGGGTCAGAGGCCAGAGCAGGGCCATAGAAATGTGTGAACAGCCTTAAGCAAAGCTCAGGGTAAGTCAATAGGAATGTAACAAGCTGTAATTAGGTGTGAATAGGTTAAGATGCTTTTTGTTAAACCTCTACAACTGAGAGAGATGGGACTTAGAGGTTAACTCCTCCTACTGGTTCTCATAAAAGACCCACAAGCGTGTCAGTTCTGCTCAGTGCTGACGAAGTTCTTTGTAGTTGAAGTGTATGACATTTCGTTCTTTATCCAGAGTACAGATGAAGACTGAAGAATCTTTGCCTACGCTGGACAACTCCTGTACGGCTGAGAACACTGTATGTTCTGTTGTATGTTTCATAGTGTTGTACTGGCAGCAAATAGGAAGATTAGTTGCTGCCCTGGTTGCAACTAATGGGGATCCTAATAAGAAATAAACAAACTAATAACTACCTGGACCCTGGCCCTACTGGTGTTGCCAGATTGGACACACTGAAGTTGGTACAGATGTGAATATACACCCAAAAAAAAAAACATTATTGTTATTGGTGACATGCTCCAACTTAGTAGTGAAGTCTTAAGGTTATTTTAAATTCTGTGTTTGGCGCACATATTTGTTTGCAGCTGATTTGGGCAAAGCGCGCCCGCTCTGTAATGGAGACAAATAGTTTTTTACGCCGAGTGTTTACTCTGTCTATCTGTGATGGATTCTGTGCTGTCAACACATCCATTTACCTCCGCTCTCTCCTATAGCTACATATGATTAACTGTCGTGGTGCTGTTTCTTCTCGGAGACGTGGCTGCATTGTATTGCCCCTTGTATGGATCATGTTTAGCTCGCGGGCAGCGTGCTAGGTCAGAGGTTGAATGTGCAGGTCATTAAACAAAGTGCCTTTGCGTCGTATTGCACAGTCAGCTGCAAAACAACATCTTTTTTTTAATCATTGGAATTTGAATGCTGTTAATATCATTATGAGCGGTTATATGGAAGCTCTAGGCTCGAGGCGACACTAAAGCTGTCTGTCCGTTGCTCCGTCAGCCATATTTGGTGCTCCAATCGCTCATATATATTCATTTATGGCTTGTGTGTTCGTGTCTATGTTCTTACTGGAAGTGTCTGCGATAATGATGCTATAACCCAAACATGCTGTGGACAGTGCTGTTTTTTTTCTTGCCCCGTCAGTCGCTCCCGTGCTGTGGTGTCTCTGTGCTCTTTGACCCGGCTCGGGCTCGCTCCCCCTCCCGAGTTTCCTGAGTCATTACAGTCACCGGCGCATAGTCTTTACCTGCAAATGGCTGCCTCTCTGTCCTCCCTCCGTCCCATTACTAATCAATTAGACGCTAAAGTAATTAGATAGTATCTGACGCGGCCAAAACAGCTGTGTGTGTGTTGTCAGGGTGATTAGTGGGTTAGGTAATGATCTACAGAGGCCAAAGCAAATTAACAATGCAACCTTTTTAATGAGCCCCTATTAGCCCCGCGCAGAGTTTTTTACCACCCACTTTTACACACTTTCTCACCACCGATATATTGCACCGCACTGTTTTATCATTTTATTTCATCATCGTCTCAATTGGTGCTGTCACACGTTTATAATTTGCAAGGATGTAGCAAAAAGGGTTGTCAACTATTGTTTGGGACCAGGGCCGGCCCAAGCATTCTAGAGTGGGCCCCTAGATTTATGTCAGGGGCCCCTTGCTATTTGAATTTCATTTCGGATAAATATATATTCCAATAAATTAGTCAATGAGTCCCCCACCATTCAACTAGACTATGTTTGTAAAAGAAAGTAGACAATTTTAGTAACTAATTTCAAGAATTACACCAGTGGATGATTTTTTAAATTAAGAAGAAATAAAAATGTAATCACACTAAAATTGTATTAAAGGGTATTAATTTACTTATATATAATAATGTTGTTGACATTCTTACTACTGTTTAGGTTCTCAGTCGTACAGGAGTTGTCCATCGTAGGCCAAGATTCTTCAGATTCTACAGATGAAGACTGAAGAATTTTGGCCTACGATGTGTTTTCTTTCCCCACTGGCAAATTTCTTGGAATGAGTTGCTCAAATGTTTATCATTTTAAGAACATTTTACTTTTACTTTCCTTTTTGCAGAGTAGTAGTTGCTTTGAGGAGACATTTGAGGGATATTTCTGAGACACACAACACCTGTAGTACAAATTTACACACTTATCGGGGGCTCTCCGGTGGTCTCGGGGCCCTAAGCAGCTGCATAGGCTGCTGATTATGTTGGGCCAGCCCTGTTTAGGACCCAAAAGTGGGATTGCAGGACCATTTCAGGGAGTTGTGGGTCTTAAACGTCTGCAGCATATAGTTTTGATTCTTGAATCCTGGACTATCAGGGAATACTTTATTTTGATGCACCAACATAGGGCCAAACTGCAAACTATTTTTATCATAATTGCTATTAATATGTTTAATATTCTGAAGCTACATAAGGGCAACTGCGTTTTTAGCTTAACTCTGGTGTAGAAGTTGTTTAACACACATGGTGGAAACAAAATCTGTGACTATATCAATGAATCTATACCCTAGAAAGAGGATGAAAATCTAAGCTGGGATTCCACTCACAATTGACACCCCGCCTGCATCTCTCCACCGATGCATTCAACTACTAAAAGTGTAAACATTTGCTACAGAAAGTTATGTACATTTCCAATTCATGACCAATCAATGATCATGACCACAAGTGGAGGGTTTTAAAGGATCAAGCGTGACACGGTGTGAGGGCATTCGAATGGATCTCCGGTGGTTAAGCATAGGCTTTTCCTGTATATTACGTACTGATTGTTTAGTTTTTGAATAAACTAGTTATTAGTGAATAATGAATTCAAATTTTGCCTTGTTTTTTGGGGGTTCAAAACTCAATAAACCAGGCTAGGAATTAAATATTGAAAAATCCCTCTGAAGAAACCTGCAGAATATTGTAGTCCAAGACTGGGAAGTTTAATGGCTATAGGTGCTACTAAAGTGGAGCTGTTGTTGCAAGGGTGTAAGAAAAATGCATTTTGAGAAAGTGGCCTTTGAAGTTACAACTTTCTCTGTACATCTATGGAGAAACATTGGCTCAGTGCAATATTTTAACACCTTATTGTGAAGATTTGCCAATTTATTTGTTAATTATATGTTCAGAGATATAACTGGCCCAAAATCTTAAAATTGTGTCCCCTTAAGTGCAACAATTTTTCAGTCAAACTGTATAATATTAGAGAAATTATTACATAGTGTGTACGGACATTTGAATCCATAATTCTTCCAGCCAACTAAATTCCAGATACCACATTGTAGTAGGTCGTGATAGAGACTAATAGCACAGTGGCTTAATGATATACTTGATTTTCAAACAGGTCAATCATGAACGCACAGTATTCTTAATTTGTAAAACACTACTCCACAGACCACAGTGTTATTTATCATTATCGCCCGCTAAATGTACTTCTCATTCATTTCGGCCCCTCTCCTGCCCTCTCTCCTCCCTCATCTCTGTCCACTCCCATCCTTTTCCTCTGCGCTCGTCCCTGTCCCGTTCTGTCATCCTCATTATCAGGCCTCTTATCCCCCTCTCTGCTGTCAGGACACTATCTCTCTCCTTCTCAAATTAACATTTTAATTACAGGCCCTGCTTAACCCCGAGAAATCAATACCGCTTTCTGCCTCCTCTTCCTCCGGCTCTTTCGCTCAAATTTCTCCTTTTAGCACCCCCACTGCTTTGAAAACACACCGATGCCTATAGCGCTTTGTCCACATTTCCTCCCATTGATCTATCATTATTAACATTTGTAACATTGCGAGATAAGGTAAAGGATAATTAGGCTGTTGTCGAATTAGTTGGCAACAGACAACAGCCTATAAAGTGTATGCTGCTTATAAAGATCAAATAGTTTGAAATTGCGATGAAGAATAAACAAGAAGAGGAAACAATACTACTACTCCGATAGTAGATTAAAATCACGTTTTATTTTGTCAAATGATAACTTTATCTAAACCAGTTATGTCCAGGCCTTTGATGGCTCTAATAATCTCTCCGATCAGTGTGTTGCCAGGTCTCACTTTACCGCTTTCCTCTGATCTCACCTGCAGTTGGAGTTTGCTTAATTCCCTTTAAGCCCCCAGAACTCCCAGCTGACCCCTCGGATGACCACACACACACACACACACACACACACACACACACACACACACACACACACACACGACACAGAGCGGCACACCTCGACAAAGCAAGGCCACATACTTATTTGCAGTTCATTTGAGGCATAAACGGATTTCGCAATAGTCGCAGTTTTAACAATGGCAGTCAGCGAATCAAAAAGTCTGTAATATCTTGTATCTATAGGAGCTTAATATATAAAACCTGCTAAGTAGATTAGACCATTGGTAATCCTGTATTAGGTTATGTTAATAATCATGGCCTGGATGTGTGAGTATTTTTCCAAAACCTTTCAGGTCCAGAGATGCAGTGGTGGAAGAAGTACTCAATATTCTTAAGTAAAAGTACAGATGCAGGGCCAAGGATTTACTTAAGTAAAAGTAAAAGTATCAGATTAAATGTCTACTTAAGTAAAAGTATCAAAGTATCCACTGCAACATGTATTTTATAAGTAAAAAGTATGTATAAAGAGTTTAATATGCAGGATTTTTTTTTATCCTTTAAATCAAACCAGGTCTAAGCGAGTAAACCACTAACTGGTCTAAACCAGGTCTAAACCAGGACTAAACCAGGTCTAAACCAGGACTAAACCAGGACTACACCAAGTCTAAACTAGGACTAAACCAAATATAAATCAGGTCTAAATGAGTAAACCATTAACTCAGGTCTAAACCGGGTCTAAACTGGGTCTATACCAGGACTAAACCAGGACTAAACTGGGTCTAAACTAGGACTAAACCAGATATAAATCAGGTCTAAATGAGTAAACCACTTACTCAGATCTAGAACAGGTCTAAATCTGAACTAAACCAGGACTAAGCCAGGTCTAAACCAGTTCTAAACCAAGACTACACCAGGTCTAAACAAGGACTAAACCAGATTTAAGATAAGATGGTTCTTTATTTATCTCACAATGGAGAAATTCACTTGTAAACCAGGACTAAATCAGGTCTAAATCTGGACTAAACCAGGTCTAAATCAGGACTAAACCAGGTCCAAACCAGGTCTAAATCAGGACCAGGTCTAAACCAGGACTAAACCAGTTCATAGTAGAGAGGTCACTTTGAAAATAAAATACTTTTACTTTCAACACAAATTTTTAAATGTTGTGGAGTAAAAAGTACAGATACAGGCTCTAAAATGTAGTGAAGTAAAAGTTAGAAGTATTAGTCATGAAATGTACTTGAGTAAAGTAAAAGTACCTTTAA
>OMNZ01109644.1:0-10920 GCA_900303255.1 Lesueurigobius sanzi | reverse complement strand
TACAACAAAATTATTTTTAGCAACATTGTTATACTGGAGTTATCCAATATATAAAATAGTTCTTACTAGGGGTGCAACCATTTAGTTATGGAATAATAAATATTTATTATTAGGCAGTGTTTATGATCTGTTTTTCTTTTAAATGATAAACAAAACAAAACCATGTGCCGTAATGAGAACAGCCTCTTGTTAAGTTTCACTTTGACGCCACAGAGCAGCCTTTGGTATTTGGACTGTTCCTGGACAAATTTTTGTTTTTACATGTTGGAATTTTTAATTGATTGGACAATGCTCATGTGGAGAAGAATGGTAACTTATGACCAACATTGTATTTTATGCATTTGGACATTTGGATCTACAGCTGGACGTGGTCGTCTTCAGGAGAACCCTAAACAAGCCCACACTGATTTTTTTATGAAATACTGTATAACCCCTATTACTCATTGTGTTGCAGACATGCAGCTAAGATTTATCTGAGAGCCACATGCGGTCATCAAAAGAGCCACATCTGGCTCCTGAGCCATAGGTTCCTTACCCCTGCTGTATATATACCAGCTAGTCCTCGTGCTGGTCTACATCTACTTTCAATTCAATACAGTTTATTCTTGTCAAGCTCAACGTCAGAAACATCTCACATGGCTTTGCAAGAAATGTTGACAAAATAAGCCTTTTATGTGTAAAAATGGCCAAAATTGGTTCTCAGCGGTTTCTCCGTAGAACAATATGGGAAATAAGTTCAATAACCATTATCTCAAAATGCATTTTTCTCACATTGTGGCGAGACAACATCTCCACTTTAGCAATGCCTGCAGACTCTACAGTCTTGTACTAAAACATATTCTGAAGATTTGTTCAGAGGGATTTTTCAATATTTAATTCCTAGCCTGAATTATTGAGTAAACAAGGCAACATTTTTACAGATTTATTCAATCCATACACCTCTCTGAACAAACCTTTGTTACTAATACATCAACAAAATAAAACGATACATTTTAATCTGGCTTTATTTAGATTTTAAGAGTCGCTGAAAATACATGCATTTTTAAAATTTTTACACATGAAACATATTTTTACATGAAAACATAAAATGACAGAAAACATGCAATACATTTTTCTCTCGTATTTAAGTCAGCTATATACAGAATGCGTTTCAAATTGGTATTTCTTGATTTAATTCACCTGCAGTGTCTTGTCGTAAGCCCGGTTCACACGGCAGGATAATTAGGCCGATTTTTGCCCCGATCCTCCTCTTCCTCTTCCGTAAGGACGCTCTGATTATCGTAAGATCAGATCTTCCTGCTGTGTGTGCTGTGTTACGACTGCTCTCGTCTGATCAGAAGGATGTGGATTGTTTTGGCCTGATTTCCCTTCGTGTGTGGTGTCCCCTGAGCCTGTTGACTGTGGCGTGTAGCCAATCAGAACGCAGAAACATCCTATGACAACATAAACATTGGGTTTAAATGTGTAATTCTGAAATTAATGAATGTATATTTCAACAGTAGTAAATCCGTGTAGTATGTAACGACATTTATTTGAGAGAAAACAACAACTCACCTCCGTATCATAATGGAGCACAGTCCCACTCCTTTGACCAACGCCTTTTTCTTTTTCATTAGTGAATATATTGGGTTTTTTTTTTATCACTGTTGCATCTTTGTCACGTTTGATCTCAAGAGGTTTGGCGAGATTTCCCCTTGACCTGGGAATGTTCGGTTTGTGTGTGATGTGTTATTTTGCAGTGTGGCTGCACACCATGATTTTTTATTGCCGTGTGTGGGCTCTCTCAGGTTTGGAAAATCGGCAGACAATTTTAAAATCTTGTCGTGTGGACCAGGCTTTAAATGCATTCTGAAAAAATGGCCTTTGAACTTACAATTTTCCATATAACTCTATCGCACTGGTTCCCAAAGTGGGGTCCAGGGACCCAAAGCTTGTCTGCAAAAGAAATACACTGAAAAAGGTTGAGTATTGAAGGACATTTTTATATATTTCTTCAATTTAACCACTTTTAATCAGCATTTAGCCCACTCTCATTCTTCATTGTTATTTTATATGTACATTTTGGATTGTAAAACATTACAAATTCTTTTGAATACAGGGAATTATTATCATTGGGGGATCTTTGGAACGATAAGGGGGCTACAACGGTCCAGACTTTGGAAATAGAGTTCAGGTTGCCACTGTTGCCATGGAAATCCGCCATGTTTGCAGCCAGCAAACTTTGTCCATAGACTAACATTGGCTAAAAACATTACAAAAAGTGGAGAAAAGAGCAATGGAGCAACTCTGTTAGCTGCTGAGTCACTGCTGGTAAATACATCTACCTCACTGTAGTGTCAGAATGCTTTTATTTACACGATAACTCCAGTGTTTTACCTTTTAAAATTAGTTTATTATGGAGAAAAACTGCTGCAAATGTGTGTGTAATCATTAAACACTTTATTGTGAAGAATTGGACATTCATGAAAGTTTCTATGTTGAGAGAGCAAAACAGCGGAACATCTGATATTGAAAAAAACAAACAAAAAAACCCCAGTTTGTCTGCAGTGTCTCCCCCTTATAGCGTCGGTTGTGTTCATTTAAGGGCATTATCCATTGTTCGAAACCTCATTGAGAAGGTGAGTTCATTCATACGCAGCATTCAGCCTCGAACACACCGGTCTAGTCGACTGTTTAAGTGAAAAGCAGGGTCCATTTTTCCTGAAGCGCGGCACTGGAGCACGCACTCCTCCTGCATAACAAGTCTCCCTCTGGATAATTGCACTTCCTGGTCGATGAAATTTACTTTCCGTGTGGAATCCATGAATAATTTTTACATACCAAAACAACAATAAATGTGGAAAAGAGAGAGAGAGCGAGCGAGCGAGGGAGGGAGAGGCCGAATAGCACGCGGAGACGAGCGGGGGAAAACTAAGCCACATCTCTAAAGAAAAAAATGAATGTGTAAAATATCTCGAATTAAAAGTTGTGGAGAACTTTCTGGCTTCTGAGGCAATTCATCAGCGAGGACAGGACTTTTGAGGTCTTTGAGGGAGCGCGTTTGTCGCTGTTAATGTAAAAATACCTCGCCAAATACTGGAATGTTTCAAATCACTGACAAGTTCATTCGGCATTCAGAAAAGCCGACGGAAATGAGTTATTTTCCCAAAGTGGTGAAAGGTTAGAGACGCATTCAAGCCTTCGAATCGGGTCCACATCTGAAACGCACCAAGGAGAAGGTTTTTTTTTTTTTCCCAATGTGAGCTTTTGTGCAATAGTGGAAATACGACATAATATGCTGCTTTGTTGATGTTGGTGGAAAAGAGGTGGAAAATATTGACGCTTAATGGATTTATTTTGTTCTGCAATTGTGGCTCGAGCAGATGTATTCTCAACATTTTCTTACGATCGAAATATTTACTGTGGCAGTGGCGCAGATGGCAGAGCGGGTCGTGTCATGATCGGTAAAGTTGTTGGTTCAAATCCCAGCTTCCGCAGGTGCAGACTGTCGTTGTGTCCTTGGGCAAGACAATTCACCCACCACCTGTATGAATGTGTTGTGTTAGGCCTTGTCCGCACGTAGCAGGGTATCTCACAAAAATATGGTATTTTTTTATGAGTTGACCTTTATGCAGTTGAGTTGTGTGGAAGCAAATTATTTTCTAGACTTGAGGGTGGAGGATATTCAGTTTTACTAATACCCTGCTACATGGACAAGGCATGAGCTGTTGGTGGTGACAGGAGCCGATGGCACAGACTGGCAGCATGGCTTCCGTTAGTCTACCTCTGGGCCACTGCGGCTAAAATAGCTGCTTACCACCTTCAAGTAAAGGTATTGTAAAAGCGCTTTATTTGTCATTATACAATTGTACAATGACACTACATTGGTCAGATGAGTCGCTAGGAAAAACTGGAGGAAAATTACACAGACACGGAGAGAGCATGCAACCCCTACACTGAAAGGCCCTGTCCGGTCTCTGGGATTTGAACCCAGGACCTTCTTGTTGACTATAGAGGAACATGTGACACAGATTTTTGTGCAATACAAGTGTAAAGGCTCCTTAAAGCTCTACGTTTGAAAAGCATATGGATACACGCAGAGCTTACTGTCCGTTTCCTGCATTGTCTGTCTGTGACGGACACCACAATGCTGAAAATGAGGCATGGCTAACTCCCATGCTGTGATTGGTCTGGTAGCGTTTCAGCAACCAACGGCGCAATCCCAGACTGGAGTCTTATGACATGGAGAGAGGCTGGCTTGCCAGGCTAACATCATACAGCGTTGATCCCTCCTCAAAAAAACAAAACAAGCAAAACCTGCAGCGTTTTGCTTCATTCACATATGTTCATGTGAGCTCTCAGTCGTACAGGAGTTGTCCATCATGCGCAAATATTCTTCAGTCGTCATCAGGACTCTGTAGCTCACGTTTCGCTCTTCATCCTGAGGAGTCTTGGACACAGACTATAGACCAGTGGGGGGGTTTACCTGTTTGACCTCGTTGACCGTGACCATTTCCTCTTCTCCTCCTGAAGTGCTGCAATCTGTATTTTGTAATTGTCAAATCCTAAGAATGAACCTATAAAAAGATCAAGCTGGAAAACTTGTCTCGCCCAGGGACAAATAACAGCGTAGAAAGTAGAACGTTGAACTGATTTTATTAATTGTCAAACACATGTACAGACAGCGCTGCCGTCATCGCAGTGAAGGGAAGATGTATCAAAAGTTGGATGCGAGTTGCAGAAGTACACGGCCTCCTGCCAGTTACTCACTCCACGCACTATTATTAATATTAATTGCGATCATAAATTTCCCTTGTCGTGTTTGTCATCCTTTCAGTCTTTACCTAATGAGCTGGAACTCGCGCGCCGCTGCTGCTTCGACTGCAGAAAACACTTACATAAAAAATAACTCTGACGTTTTAATGCAAGTATGCATTTGGAGTTGGACATGGAAACAAGAAATGGAGAGTCTGATACTGAGAAACAGGACGAAACCAGGTCTAAATTTGGACTTATAAACCATACTTTACACGATACTGTGTAAAGTAGGGATGTCACAATTCTACATTTTTGAGTCACGATAAACCGGGGCGACAGTGGTGGAGCGGGTCGTCTCATGATCGGAAGGTCAGGGGTTCGAATCCCGGCTCCTGCAGGTGCAGACTGGCGTTGTGTCCCTGGGCAAGAAACTTCACCCACAGCCCGTATGAATGTTGTGTGAGTGATTGGTTGGTAGTGGTGGTCGGAGGGGCCGATGGCGCAGACTGGCAGCCTCGCTTCTGTCAGTCTTCCCCAGGGCAGCTGTGGCTACAATAGTAGCTTACCACCACCGAGTATGGAGTTAAAGAATAATGACGACAGTGCAGCGCTTTGAGAAACTTGTGACTCAGGCTTGTAAAGCACATTAATGTAAGCTATTATTATTATTATTGAGGGGGGGAAAAAATTGCAATTAAATCAGATTTAATCAATTTATTTTTGTAAAGCGAAGTATCACAAAAAAACTTTGTCCCATAGGGCCCACACTCATTCAAACACATGCAATGTCCAAACAAAAAAACTTTGTTGATGATCATGGCATCGCCTTTATCAATCAATCAAACTTTATTTATAAAGCACTTTACATAGAAAATGCTCAAAGTGCTTTACACACATGGGTCATTTACCCACCCCCCACATATTTATAGGTACATTTAACAGACAATTGTCACACACACCAGCATTCACACACTAAACACGTGGGCTTTAGTCACCTCCTCTGAAGTACCAACGACATTAAGCACCCTTTGTTGGCTGGGTGCCTCGATGATCCGGGTGTAATAGTGTTGCCACCTGTCCCGGATTGTCCTTCTTTTTAATGGCCTGTCCCGGGGGAAAAAAATATTCTCCCGGGACATTCCTATACTGTATATCACCTTTTACCTGCCCACTAGCGCCCCCAGGTGTATACAATCAAAAACTGAAGGAAATAAGCCAAAACAATAAAGACTGCAATTAACTGAATAAATAACAACATAATGGTATTAAAATTAATCAAAAATATTACCGTTGAGAGCAAAATAATATTATTAGTAAACACATCTTTTGACATTAACCACTTAAAGTAACTACTTAAAGCAAATCTAACATAGCTCCATCACAAGGTTATGTCCAATTTTGCTGTAGAAGGGCATTTTTTGTCTTGGGTTAGATGTGTGAAGGGCGCCACTACTTATAAGCAAAAGGGTCTATTGGGTTGCCGAAATGTCCAGGTTTTTTGTCAGGCACAAGTGGCAACCCTAGGGTGTAACCCGTTGAGGTCAGACTTAAACCATGAAAATGGTGTGCCCTCTTCGCAGTCATTTTGACGAAATCTCCACGTGTTACAGAGAGCAGAGTACTCTCACTCCATAGGGTCACCCTAATGTCTCTGCCCCCATGATCTAGGGTGAGCTCCTGTATGGGGGCGTTGGTTTCCCCCTCTCTTCTTGCAGAGGTAACGATGATTCTTTCAATGACAGATAGGACTTGCCCAGTGTCTTCGCCATACTGGAGCATTCTCTCCTTAGGGTTGAGCACATTACTTCCAGTCACAATTAATTTGGCCGGGACAACATTTTTTTTCTGGGGCCTTGATATCCAAAGCGTTTCATCGAACCCGTCATTTATTAATGAATATTATCTGCCCTCCATTAATGTGTTTTGCCGTTAGTGAAACATACTTTTATTTATTTTCAAAGCCCCCCTGAGCTGGCTTTGTTGTTGATATATTAGTTACAAAGATTTGTTCAATGAGGATGTTGGAAATCTAGGTTTTTAAATAATCTAGTTATTAGTAAATCATTCTGTGAAATTAAAAATTTTGTCTTGTTTTTTGGGGTTCAAAACTAAATGCGTCTAGGACTGACTTCCTGGTCAACCCTGATGCAAAACATCATAAAACAACCATTGTAAGGTGTGAGTTCTGTGTCTTTTCTGCTTGACATTGAAACTAACATGTTGCCACCTGCCGTGTCTCGCTTTAAATGACTATCATTTCACCATTTCCTCTTGTGTGGTCCTCATAAATGTATTTATTCCATGTGTTCTTCCGTGCGACGCACCTCGTTACGGGGAGGGAACGGCCGCGGCGGCTCGTGGGCGGAGGAGAGAGAGC
Organism: Lesueurigobius sanzi; assembly: GCA_900303255.1. Taxonomy (NCBI): domain Eukaryota; kingdom Metazoa; phylum Chordata; class Actinopteri; order Gobiiformes; family Gobiidae; genus Lesueurigobius; species Lesueurigobius sanzi. The sequence goes on along the minus strand of OMNZ01109644.1, from coordinate 3,806 downwards.
GTCTTCGAATCTAAATGCTAATGGTTCCTTTAAGAGCGTGGCTGGCCTTTCACCGCCGCAGTCGCCACGGTGAAGGACGGCTCTCGATCGCCCGGGCTCCGTTCGCACCTTTCACCGTCTCCCGCGCGGACTCCCACTGTAGCGTTTTTCTATGGAGCAGAATAATGCGGTGTCAGTGGGTCAAACTGTGTAATGTCCTTTAACGGGGCTGAAGGTGTCCCCCGCGTCCCATCACTGCGTCTAGAAAGTGAAATGTGTATGTTGTATTCAGTAGTTTGGGCTAATCTTGCTTGTTTAACGTTTTTTGTTCAATTGTATGCTTTTAATGCAACTTGAATGCCTAAACACAACATTTTAATGCCACTAATGCATCAAAGTGTATGAATTTATAATTTTTTAAAGATTTCTATCCATTCCAGTAAATGGAAGAATTAATTAAACTTGAGTTCCATAACTTTTTATTTGACCTTTTATTGACCCAATGGCCATATGGGTGCAGCATGGCACCATGACGCTCCGAGATCAATTGCTTTTAGCCAGTGATGGAAAGTAAAGGTGCTGCTCCCATTCAGCCACTGGGTCAATAAAAGGCCAAATATGCACATATCAAGGTTTTCCCCCCACATAAAAAGATATATAATGCACTTTCAAAAGCAATTGGAAACTTTTTAGCAAAAAATGTGTGGAAATCAGAAACAGAATATACTGTATGTTATGGTCATTGTCTGTGAAAGGATTAAAGGAATAGTTCAGCGCTTTTACATGCCATGTAGAGGCAAAATTCTAACAGCGTCTTTGGTCATCTTACGGGACTGAAGGCACGCACAAAGACCAGACAGCCACGCATCGCCTCATCTAAGCCCAGATTAGAAAAGCGGTGTACTATTCCTTTAAAATGAGTAATTTACTTCTTTTTTTTCATTTTATTTGTTTATTTAGTGTGTTAAAGGCACTATATATGATTTTGTTTTTTCTTTTCGTTTTTCTATTTTTGTCCCATAAAAGTATATTGTAAAAGTAGTAACTTCTGGAAAACATTAACCTGATGCGTGAAGTATTCATTGTATTATGATTTGTTGATGTTATGTATGGTCAACCTAAATATTGACTCCGACAGTAAAAATACCTACAGTTGTGGCCAAAGGTTTATGCATTTCATAGAATGAATAATAGCACAAAAATCTTTATTTCACTCATGGTTAGTGGTTGTGTGAAGCCATTTATTGTCAACCTATTTGCTTTTCAACTAGAACAGTGGTTCCTAATGAGGGGTCAGGACCCCCAGGGGGGTCGCGAAGCCCTAACCTGGGGGTCCCATGATGAATTCAAGATAAAATAGAAAGACAAAACTGCCTTGAGGATGACCTTGTGTCGAAATGCGTTGCGTGAATAATATATATTTGTGAATTGGGAAAAACAAAAATAAAAATGGAATAATACATATATTTTTAATGTCTTTCCGCTTATAATAGGAAGTTCATTTTTATAGTGGGAGTCCCAAGTCAGGGAACCCCTGAACTAGAAACTAGCCAAATGAATGATGAGTCCTGTATTTCAGCTGAAGCGAGTTTTTTTCTTTGCTCCTGAACAGTTTTCCTGGCAGTTGTTGAAGGTCATGTAAACGTTATATCAGGGACATTCGAGTAGTTTCTGTTTCATTATGATTTCAAAAGAGTAAACTCAGTTCTTTGGCAACAAATGGCTTCACACAAACCACTAACCATGATTTAGATTTAAAGATTCATATTCTATGAAAAATGGCCATAAGATTAAAGGGGTATGTAAACTTTACTCAAAATGTGACGAAATACAGTTGTGGCCAAAAGGTTAAAAATCAGGTATAGGACCTTTACTGAACGCACAAGAGAACCATGTACGTGAGCTAATTTCCATCAGTCATAGCTATTCATAATAATAAATAATCACACCATAAAACTATAAGGGCGCGGAATAAAATTAGACATTACAGAAATAATCGAGAAATCCAAACATTTCTGGTGTTAGAAAGTGACAATTACCGGTAAAAAGTACACAACCATACAGTACATTATTGTAGCAAGTTATACGTCTAGTGTGTCCAGATCAGGGCTCCGTCTATGGAAGATTTTTTGTGTTGTCACATTGTGAATTTTAAATGTCTTTGAATTTTACGCTTTGAATTTTTATTAACACTGATGAAACTTTTGTCTCCAAACTTCAGTCACAACATTTTCAGTTCAGTGTTTTACATTTTAAATTAAAATGTCACCTTTTATATATTCACTTTATTATTTTTCAACACATCAAATACAACTACTAGTATAAAATTCGAAGTAAAAAAAAAATTCAAATAGAAAAATTCACCCATAAAATATTCAATGTGAAAAAAATTCAAGCTCAAATTCAACACAAGAAATTCAGAGTGTGAAATTCGCAGTGAAAAATTTTGCAGTAAAGTTCCTGGACATCAAGACCTGAGCAATCGATCCAGAGTGAGTCAAAACCAACCTCTGGTTCAACAGGAAACTGTACAAGGACCAATCAAAATGTTCAGATTTGACTTGTTAAAGCCTGAACTCTGTCTTTGTCATTTGTTAATCCTGCCCCCAAAAGACATCGACCAATAGGAAACATCTTGTGTCTCTCCTTTTCAGTCTCTCTCCTTTTCAGTCCTTTTCAGGATCGATTGCTCAGGTCTTGATGTCCAGGAACATTACTGCGAAATTTTTCACTGCGAATTCCACACTCTGAATTTCTGCTGTTGAATTTAAGAGCATGAATTTTTTTGCATTGCATTTTTTAAGGGCAAATTTTTCTATTTGATTTTTTTTCCACTGTGAATTTTCCACTTTGAATTTAGTCTGTTGTATTTGATGGATTGAAAAATAATAAAATGAATATTTAAAAGATGAAATTTTCATTTTGAATGTAAAACACTGGACTGAAAATTTAGTGAGTGTGGAGACAAAAAAATTCAACAATGGTTTTTCAGTGTTTAAAAAATTCAAAGCGTGAAATTCAAAGACATTTAAAATTCACAACTTCCATATCCGTCTCAAACAACTTCAGAACAAAAAGGGTAAATTTGTGCAAGAAAAAAGAAAAAAAAAAACATGTCTTTTCTGTAGTAAACATAGCGTGGTCGGTGTCATTACGGCGATGCATTCAGGGACACAGTGGAGAGTGGGAGGAGAGAGCGCTCATGTCTGGAGGACCTTGGAGGAATGCTTTTAGTGAGTGATCGGGTTGAAAAAGGCCACGGCAGCTTCACCATTCAAGGCCTGTGTGAATGGAAGAGGAGAGGAGCTTAGCGCTGGGCTTACAGGCGTTTGTATCGCTACAAAAACCCAAGGAATAAATAAATCATACTTGGAGTATGATATACATGGATGTCTGAAAAGTCCTGTATATTATGTCTTCTTCTCAAGAGCCTGGGATATTCTTTTCCACCCACTGATGCCGTGAAGTGGTGACCGTCATCCTCCATGAATTGCACTGTTTATTTACGTTTTCCAACTTAAAACAATATATTTGTTTACTGGCCTCTGGGACGTCCCCACCATCAAACATTCATATTTTACTTTTTTTTTTTTAGTTTATTAGTTTGTTTGACTTGTGCAATGTGACAATGTGCAAAAACATTACTTAAAGAGCAACTAACCCGGGAAAAAAAATGGCGACAGTGGCAGTCTAGCATCACCTGCTCCTCCACTCTACCCTTTGATACCCCCTCTAAACTCGATTTTATTTGGCTGTGAATTTTTCATTCCGTACCTTCGGGAGACTTCGCTTATTGATATCGAATCGGCGTTGCAATTTTAAATCCT
>OMNZ01109642.1:0-38900 GCA_900303255.1 Lesueurigobius sanzi | reverse complement strand
AAAATTCAAAATAAAATATTTATGTTTATGGTTGTAAACCTGACAAAATGTGCAAAAGTTCAAGGTGTATTAGTACTTTCGAGAGGCACTGTAGGTCTAGCAGGACTAAACCAAGACTAAACCAGGTCTAAATTGGGACTAAACCAGGTCTAAACTGGGAATAACCCAGGTGTAAACTGGGACTAAACCAGGTCTAATCTGGGACTAAACCAGGTGTAATCTGGGACTAAACCAGGACTAAACCAGGTCTAAACTGGGAATAACCCAGGTCTAAACTGGGACCAAACCAGATCTAATCTGGGACTAAACCAGGTCTAAACTGGGACTAAACCAGGTCTAATCTGGGACAAACTAGGGACTAAACCAGGTCTAAACTGGGTTCATCACTTTGAAAATAAAATACTTTCACTTTTAACCCAATTTAAAAATATAGTGGAATAGAAAGTACAGGTACAGGTTCTGAAATATAGTGAAGTAAAAGTAGAAAGTATTCATCATAAAATGTACAGTACCTATAATTTGTACTCTTTACTTCTTTACTTTCCACCACTGATCGTTGGGCATACTACTCGAGTACTACACTCAGAAGATAGATGAAGGTACGTCAGTGAAATTTCTTCTCAAAACAAGGACCATGGAACAGGTGGAAAAATGAAATTGGTGCCTTTTAGACAACATTCTGTAGCAATACCTGTAACATCTGGAACTAAAGGAGCATGAATGGCTTCAGACACAACCTGCACACACGCACACACACACACACACACACACACACACACACACACACACACACACACACACACACACACACACACACACACACACTTCCTGCAGGGGCATCGTTCCGACCTGTCACTCACCCATGGCTCTCACAGCCAAGGTTTAGTGACAACTGTTAAATCGGAGCACGCCTTTATCACTGCTGTGGCTAATGCTGTTAACTGGGGAGCAGCGCCTCGGCTAACGTGCCCTGCTAACTCCTAATTACGGCCAGATGAAGCCCGCTCCTGCTCCCTCCACGCGGTGCCCCCCTGTCCAAATCAGAAAGCATGACAGACCTGACGCCACCCCCCTGTCCCAGCGTCCACCTCGGATGTGTGTTGCACCAGCCACCAAGAAGCAGCGAAGTCCGTTCCTTCCCATTTCCACCCCGAGTTACCTCTTGCAACTGTGTCCAAGCGGCTCTTAGCGCTGGCAAATTGGGTTAACGCTCACTAAGTGTCCCATCGTTAGCGTTGTTAATTGACTACTGCGTGCGATAATTAACAGGGAGAGGACTTCCTACCTCGCTAATCTTATTTAGGTCATTTGCATTTAAAATGGTTTTGGTCTCGTTGCAGAGTTTGTGAAAAAAAAAGCGGATAGACAGAAGACGCTTGATGGACAATCTATTGGATATGAGAAAATGCTGTATTATGTGTCACTTTTTAATTTAGTACATTTTACAAATAAGAAAAACATGTGATAAGGTTTTATTGTTTTTAAGTATTGCTGATAGAGATTATTTTTCTCAGTGCAGTGTTCCTGATGCTTTTAACAGAACATTCAAGAGCAGAACTCTATCTAGAAACTGGTCATTCTTCAAGATCTTTCATCAACGCACACTTCAGCAAACTGACTCTGATTTTTTGTTGGTTTTGTTTTACAGTGTATCAAGGCAAAGTTGTCTGTGACAGTTTGCTGACAGCTGCTAGAGCTATTTGAAGTTTTGGATGTTTGTTCCCAAAGGCAGACTGTCCCGCTGAAGTTCATCACATCCCATTTCTCTTATTAACTATGCCTGTGAACTCTTAATGTATGAGGATGACGCTGTGGTCATGCTGTGATACCTCCAGATGAATGTTTCCTTTGTTGAAGCACCTTCTGTCCTATTTTGGCAATGACAGGCGCGCTCTGAGTATCTACAGGACACACAGGGCTGAGCTCTCCTCCTGATTCACACAAGCATTACCACAGCACATTAGCTCGGGCGAGGAGTGGGAATGAACGATGGGCTAACGCCGCTGCCCCAGGCAAAGTGAAGACATACACTACAGCCAGCTGCCATCTATTATGGATGGCCCGGGCCGACCCCCGCCGTCCGCGGTGCAGGGGTGACAGTGCTGTCCTTGCCGAGCCGGTGACCTTCGATGGAGGGGAGAGGGCGCTGGGCAGATTAAAAGTGGACTGGCTCACTGAGCAGTCCAGGCGTGCCCCTGATGTTCCACCCAGATGGTAACTACACACACAAATAAACGCACACTTCCTGGTGCATCCTGGGAGGGCAGATGTGGGCGACTGGCTCAGCATCTCCTTGGGGCACCCAGTGTTTCTCTATGCACTTACAGTATATCTCCATCCAAAAAACAATGTTTGTTTTCTGTCATAATTGATCTTTCAAAATGTTAAATTTTCAGACATTTCTCCGTCCTCAGGCATGAACATCAACAATAATTCTTAATCAGTGCATATGTTACAGTGAAAGTAAAAGTACATGTGACGGTGTAGTCATTAAACACTCTGTTAACCTCACTCTAACCCAGTTCTGTTCTGGAGTCATTTTTATTTTGTAATAACTGCTGTAACGCGAGCACAGATCTGGAGCCCTGGAGTCTGCAGGTCTAACCAAGCAGCTCCTTCAGGCTCCTTCTGAGTGTTTCTGCTTTATGTACGTGAATCATCCATCACTCACTCAATCAGTCCATTGAATTTCATTTAGTGCAGTGTTACACAGGGCATGTGATTGATTCACTGCTACCTTTTCACTCAAGCTTGAATGACACACTGCTGCAGAGCCGCTCACTCTTACACATAGTGCTGCTGCTTAAACTCCACTGCATTGGTGTTGCCAGAGGGAGCCCCGAGCGCCCATGCTGCCAAAGAGGACCCTCTGAGACTGAGTCAAGGTTGCCGTGTCCAGCAGCCTGCGCCAACATCTGTTCAGAATGGCCTCAAGACTGGCAGGAGAGGGGCCCGACAACGCTGCTTGACCTTGCATTAGCAGTCACACATGGAGATGCAGAGCTTATGGCATTCTGGACGATATGTTTGTGTCCGTATTTCAGTTAATGCCATGTCTGTCTGAAAAAACTGTAAACATAGTTGTAGCAAGTACAACACTATGAAAATGCAGGATAGAAAGTCTACTGTGTAAGTGCTATGAAAATATTATAATTTCATAGAAGAAGTTACCATAGAAAATACATAGGAATTATAGATATCCAAATGATGATGTTGCCTGTGTGTTGGTAACTACTGAGTTGGTAGACAGAAATATGATTGACCACAACCAACACTTTTCTTGTTTTAATTCTTCATGGAGGTTGTTCTATGCCAGCGAGCATTGATTTTTCTATCAAATACGAAAACAGGCATTGTGAGGGGCCTCAGAGGTCAGTGTGAATTAGACAGAGGTGTGTGTGTGTGCGTGTGAGCCCCCCCCTCCCTACAACCCTATTGTCACTCCCCAAAGGCCTTTCTGTTAAATTGGCTGACAGATAATATGATCATACAGCGGAGTACAGACACAGAGACCTTTGTCCCACAATTCAAGTGTCTTACCGTAAAGCCACAGGACTGCATCACAGACACAGCGCTCATTTTCTAAAGAGGAGGCTGACCCTAAACTGATTTTTGATGGTTGGATGTCTACGTGTGCTGGAGCAAATCTAGCACAGATTTTTCAAAATTATATACAATATATGCTGTAAAAATATTCAATTATAGTAGAAAGGTGTAGTCAGAAACAGGCACTTTGCTGCAGTCACTTGGATACAGCGATGTGCGCACAATGTTTTCAAACTTCCCCAGTGTTTCCTAATCAGGTCCTGAGTGAATATGGGTTCAATCCCAAATGAGCTATTCCCTCAGTCTGCCTGCATTACATGTATCTATATTATTCATATTGAGAGGTGCAGCCCACCTTTTCCCCCAGCAGTCTGGGTACATCCCCACAGCATGTCCTTAGGCCTTCTGCCCCAAGGGCTCATGGGATACGTGCACTCCCAGGGGCTGGTGTTTTCACAGCCTGTGAGAGAAGCCCTCGAGAGGAAAGCCAGCAGAACAGTGGAGCCGCAGCAGCAGCACTTCTCTGTTTGCTTGATGTCACTATAATGGAAATATGCACAAGTGAGAGGCAGAGCGGGCCTTTGGGGCCTGAGAAGTACAAATATTTTAATAACAAACACTTTCAGTGTTTGCCTCCTGTAACGGCACCTGGGTGTTATTTCACACAGAATCCAGTCAGAGCGGAGTGAAGTGTGTGCAGAACAATATAGATGTTTTCTTCTTTTACGAGACGTGTTTTTATGGTGGAGAAAGTTTTGCTGGTGATGTGTCCTTTGGAAAACTGTCATTAATCAAAAGTCAAAGTCACCTCAGATCCCACATTAGAATAGACCAGTTTAGCTGCAGCTGAAATTGCGACTGACCCCTCTTGCCCTGAGCACTTATTCAAAATCAGAAGCACGGCCATAGGGGGCTAAAACAACTCATTTGAGTGAGCTTGCAGGAAACTAGCATGAATATATAGAGAAGCACTGAAAAAGGCAATGCCAACTGGCAATCTCCAGGGTTTATTTGAGCTGTCTGAAGGGTGACTTACAGCTCTGTGAAGTCTCTAATGTAAAGAGGGTATTCCATGAGACAATAAGGAAAGTAAGCAGAAATGGTGCCAAAGCAACAAAACTGCGGTGGAAAAACCACTCTGGTAAAAACAGACATTGGCAGGTCATTCCATCCCCAAAATAACCTGCTGAAATTAAATGGCACAAGAATTATGAAAGTTACTGTAGTTCTCAGTGGGGGGGAACAAATCCAGTGACAGAGTAAAGCATTAGTGAAGTATGTGTGTGCGCCAGTGTGCCATGAGAGAATAAAGCAGAAAAGGAAGTTAAAAAAGGGTGTGATTTTGGTAATGAGCTGTCAGTCATTTTTCAGTGGCCAACAACTTTCATCTGCCCTGATTCCTCCCAACCTCCTCCATTTATCAGTGCTCTCTCTCCTCCCTGACGCAGTCCTCCGACGCCCCACGTCGTTTATCACGTCCACTGGAATAGAGTTTCTCCAGCTGTCAATTTAGGAAATGGAGTGACGAGCGGGACCCCTGGGAACCCGCGCTAATCTCACACACCAATGTTACCGAAAATGATGTACATCTGCAGTCAGCTACACGGGTACAAGAGTTACCTGCCCTCTCTTATCCTGTCAGTAAACAAACCACTAATCAACACAGCAGGAGAAGACTTTCCTCTTCCACGGTGAGAGTCGCCTGGAGAATGATACTTTACTGTCGCTCAATACCGCGCCGGCTCTAATGGTCAGTGTGGTGAAAGCTGTCAGAGCCGTGGGTGAAAAATATTGGTGTCACACGGTGGTGCGTCCCGTGGGGAACGGGCATCACAGAGGGGTTACCTGACAGGTGTGCGAGAGCGAGCTCATCACTCTCCTGACCGTTCACCACTGCACCACGGCAGACACATGTTCACCAGTCTCCAGAGGTGGGGGACAACTGCGTTTGGCAATAAATTCCACCACTATTGCACGATAACTTGGTGGATAAGGCAACAGTGAGACACTTTGTGAGGCTGAACATTTTGGGATTATCTCCTGGCTTCGGCAATTTGCAATATGTCTCTTCCCGCTTTTTAGGCTGAACTGCCCTGTTCGAAAAAATAATGAAGGTACTACCGGCACAGAAAACAGGTACCAAAAAAATATTTTCTTTAGAAAGCAAATTTGTTTGCCTGGTGGGTCTTGAGACTGCACTAAAGACAGCGACTTAGGTGTTTCAGCTCAAATAAATGATAAAAAAGACTAAAAGAAACAGTATTTTATTGAATAAATGGCCATAATTGTTCTGTTTTCTGAGTATAAATGAGAATATTAGTCTTGTTTAGCGCAGTTTTGACTAGATTAGACATATTTACCTCCGTCATCTACATCACTTGGCTTATTTCATGACAATTTTTACTGATTCTGAGGTCATCTCGCTTGAATTAGGAGAATAAAACTGCCAAAAGGACAAGGGCAATTTTCTTACCCCACTGGCAAATAAATTTAAATAAAAAAGGAAATAAGTAGAAATCTATTGAAACAAGTCAAAAACACCTTAGAACTCGTCAAAACAGCTCAAATTTAGATAATAAGATGAATTTGGGATGATCTATTTACTTTTTTTTTTATGTAGATCACAAATAATGTAGTATAGGTATCAAAAAAAAGTATTATTCAAGTACTAGTATTGAAAAACACAACCCAATAATAGCTAAAAATATAAATAAAAGTAACACTTACAAAGGTTCAAAAAGGAGAGCTTTTCACATGACCATGTCATGTCTGCTTTTTCTGTTTTTCTGTTCCAACTTTCATGGATTGGGTGTTTATTTGTCTTGTCCAGTAATTTTACTAGGAATGCCTTTTCCAACATATCACTATATATGCAGTCATAGTGTATTTCAATAAGTAATTTCCATAGAGCACCTAAACAAGGTTAAAACTATTAGAGAAATTACGACTAGACTCTGAACATTTGCATGCTTTTAAATTACCATACATTTTTGTTTCCGGCTGTATGAAATTGTATACTTGAGAGATTTTTGCGATATGGATACAGTGTCACCTATTATAAATATAATTAAAATAACAATAACTTGCCGATACATTGTGCATCAGAGCTTGTTGTGATTTCCCACCTTTCCATCCAACGCACCTCAGCTGGTGTCCTACCGCAGCCCGAGGAGGTGAGGAACAGGGCTCTAATGGCCATAGTTCTGCACTTACCCTGTTGGTGTGGCTACTTGTAATCACCCTTGTGGTTTAAAAGGTCAGAGGTCGGGGGTTATGAGAGATAAGGACCCGGGGGACTGTCATAAAACACTTGCGACACTTTGGCCCTCGTTTGTCATCCACAGTTCGATATCACTCATTCGTCTTGGTTAGGAGAGTCTTCCATTAATAGACACCTTATGTCACAGTGCCACATTGTGACGACCGCTGCATTATTCCTGGCTATGTTTTTAAGATACTACTGTGTATATAAATGTTGAGGTTATTTTTACCCAGTGCACAAATAGAGAGTGTACTATAAAGCTCAGGGCTGTGGCGTCAAAACCAACAAGTTTACTAGGAAGGAAGACATCCCAGAGAAATAAACCAAAGGAGATTGTAAAATATAAAATACTGGACTTATCGTTCACATTTGCATTTGGACAGTACTAGGGCTGGGCATCGTTCATTTTTTTTCCTGATACTAGTATTTTAACAATTCTTGCTTTACGATACCGATACCTATACTAAATTATTTGGCATCTACACAAAAAAAGTAGACCCAAATTCATCTTATTTATCTAAATTTGAGCTGTGTTGACGAGTTACGTTTTAGTGGCTCATTTGACCTAATTCTAACCACTTGTTCTAACGTGTTTTTGACTTGTTTCAATAGATTTTTATTAAAATTTATTTGCCAATGGGGTAAGAAAATTGCTCTTGTCCTTTTGGCAGTTTTATTTTCCTAATTCAAGCGAGATTAGTAGTAGTAGTTTATTCCAGTCAGTATCTTAATTCAGACATGATTGACTACAATTGACTGCAAAGCATAAAACAATGACTGAAACGGTTTTGGCTGAAGTGAAACACTTATTAAAGCCAAACCCTATTTCAACTTAATCACAACTTAGAGCACCAAGCATACGCCAATTTCAACAATCAGCAAGATGAGAAGATAATGATTTGTGTCGTGTAGCACACAATCGATCAATTCTATCATAAAAACAAAACAAAACAAAGAAGCAAAAGAAGAAACTGTATACATGACCTTAAAATCAGTAAATAAACAGTAGTAAATATGTCTAATCTAGTCAAAACTGCTCTGAACAAGACTTGAGCTGAAACACCTAAGTCTCTTTCTTTAGTGCAGAAATTTGCTTTCTAAAGAAAAATATTTTTTCGGTGCCTGTTTTCGGTACTTATTTACTTTTCGATACATATATGTTACTGCACAAATATATCTATGTGCAAAAACAATACTTAATGTGTGCAATAACCTCAGTGTTTGCAATGTCACTTTATCAATCAACCACCTGAATGTAAACAGTTGTTTATTATATATTCACCTGCAATGATAACTCTGATACAATATTTTTATTCTCCATTTCGTACATATCACATCCAGCCCAACTCCTGCCTATCTTATTTAGTGTGCATAAGAGATACTTGTATAGTTTATTTAGAGAGAGATGCTAAGAGACATTACTATATTACCTGTTTTTACAAACTTATTTTCTTCTTGATGGCACATTTCCTGACTTTTTGCACCCCCTGTGTGATCCTGTCCTAAGAGCTGTTGTGACAAGTGAATTTCTCCATTGTGAGATCAATAAAGAACTATCTTATCTTATATTTTTTCGATATCATACTGGTATCGTTTAACGGTACGCAGCCCTAGACATTACAGTGTTTTAGTCTTTTAATAATAGAGACCCGGCAGCTCGTGGAGTTGTTTTACCGTTAATTCTCAATGATACTAAATAGATTTTTATGTTAGTCTATGAACAGTGTTTGCTACTTTCTTTTTGATTTGTAAAAAGGTTGGAGTTTGTTTTTATATGGCAGTGAAATGTTATTATTTAAAACGAAAATAGAGCTTCATGTCTTCGAAGTCAATACAGAATTCCTAGATAGGGTGGCAACAGCGGGACAGAAGGGTAAGCCTGTGTTCACCCTCATCTACATATTGGACTATTGTATTTGCCGATGCAGAGAGGCACAATCAAACGGCCAAGCCAAACAAATGAGATTCCCTTACATTAGGCAAGCGTGTAATCACATTTCCCATGTTGTCTCTTTGTGTATGTTCTGCTTTGGCTGGGAGCTGCCGGCCGAGGGTCACGGCGCGGCCCGCCTCCCGGGCCCGGCTCAGGGGGACCGAGGCGCGGGGCCCGGGCTCCCGCTGAGACGTCTCATTTTAGTGCATCTGCAAACAGCATTACAGGTGGAAAAGGCTCGAGGAGATGTCTTGCAAGCATTAATCCCATTTGTGTCCTAACTCATTTCAAACGTGCGTCCCGCTGCACTCACGCAATGAGAGGGATGCGGCGGTGCTCAAAAGGAGAATATCTCCAAGGTCCTGAGTCGACGCGCACAAAGGGGATGTCATCACCGAGAGCATCTGCATTCAGCACAAAGAGAAGAGCATCGGCGCTAAAACTGGCCACAATAGGACGCTGATTGAATAAAGCTTATATGTGGAAAACATGCCGAGGGGGATTCTGATGGATCAAAATATATTACTAGTGCTCAAACATAACATCTAAACAATGAGAGTAAAAACGCACCGATATAATGGATATAAAGGTCAACAAAATGCTCTTTGAGTAAATAAATTCAAATCAAATTAAAGAAAATAAGTCATAAGTCAGTGCTGATGGTAAAAAATAACAGAAATCCAACATGTCTCTGTCCCATGTTCAAAATCTCCACATTTGTCTTTTCAGTTCCTGTTTTAGACCAAAAGTAACTTAAAAAATTAAAAAGGGCTGAAACAACTCATTGATTATTGAAATAGTTATTATTTTAGTAATTAATTAATCATTTCTGGGATATACACATCAACATATATATATATTACATCAACATTTTGTATTTTTTGTGTAAAAACTATGTTGTCTCTAAAGGCATTGGCTTTTTTTTTTTTTTTTTGCAAATATTTTAGCTCTGATTGTTCCAAATATGAGATAAATCTGGGACCATAATCTAATCACAGCAGAAGAGGACTCTTCTGTGGAGACTGTTGGGGACTACGGATGGAAAGTAGCATTTGTGCTAAATCTGGTGCAGCCATCTTTTTAATGTAACTGCACATTGTCCTTCTAAATAAACTAAACTTCAACTTCAAACTCTCTGGCTCTCACTTTCACAATCCCAGACCGAATTTTAGAGGTTCTTAGCTTTCAAATGAAGAATGAAATGTGAAACTAGTACAAAGAGCATCCTACAGACATTACATTAAGTTTACTGTCAAGACGTCCACAAACGCGTCACTTTAGCTTCATGTGGCAAAAAGTTTTTAAAAATTACACTTTCCATGCACCTTTTGCCGCCAAACGATGAATCGATTTCCTAAACAATCGTTAGTGACAGCCCTAAAGTTAAATAATAGCCACCACTACTGTATGGTATAAACTGGAACAAAGTTGTTTTAATATTTAATGCTGTTAATGGTTCGGATGTCTGCGAAAAGACAAGAATATGAATATGAAAAGATACAAAAATATATTGTACTTTTTGGCTGTAGTGAAATACTACCCTCTAGTGGCCACTGGGGGCAGTCTTTTATGTCCCACAGTCTGAGCTTGATGACAACTTCAAAGGTTCACAGCATAACACTGGACATACTGCATGTGGAGTTCTCTTGTAAATGTTTTATAGAAACCAGATGATTCGAATAACAAAAGACAGACGACAGTCAGAGCTCAGAGGGGCCCGAACTGAAATGCCTCCTATTAATACGACAACTGAGGCAGAGGAAGGTTGTGTGTGAATCGTGTCCACAAACCTACTGCTATCTTTACTGCCAGCTCTTGAAAAGAATGATGTGCGCCACAAACTCCATCTTGTCCTGCCTTTTAGCATTCTGTGACTTGGTCGCGTCCAATTAGCCATCCCCTAAACACTCTCTCATTAGGTTAGCCATAGCCCACTCATCGGGCCTTGATTTGGAGAATAAATCACCCTCTCTCCAGACTGTGTTGGGCCGCTGTCTCTTTCAGCTCGGTCTCTCCCTCAGCCTTGTTAACCCTGTCCAGAGTTTCTACGGCGACAGTCTCTGCCGGGCCGCTCATTGGACATGGCAGCCGGCAATTTGCATGCCAGACTATTTCTCTTCATCATTGGGCCTGTTTCTCGCCGCTCATTCGCCCACTCCCTCTTCTGCCCGATGCTAGAAGAATAGAGAATAACTCAGCAACTGACGGCAGACGGCATGCACGTCCTTGTCCTACAAGGTTACAAATCCATTTCATCTGTGCAAGAGGGGAGTGAATTAAAATAAATGATGGCCGGACATTTATTGCATTCTGGGGGTGAAGGAGGGACTGGGGAGGAGAGGCGCAAGTTCCCCAGTACGACTTGTGTCTCATACTGACTGCGTCTGGCGGGCACTTTGATATCGACTGGCACAAACAATGAAGACAATAACATGTTCTTCGTCAGATCTGAGAGCCAACGTGTTTGTCTTGAGGGCTTTCAGACTGGGCTGGGGCCACACATGAACCCCCCTGTCATTGATGCTATCAGCAACACACGGTCAGACCAGGACAGGTCAAGGCTATGCTGGACCACACACCTAACATAGTAACAGTAGACAACCCATGTCAGGCTTATTGTTAGAAATATATCAAATACCACAACTGTTTAAGTATTTTCTTTTTGATCAGACCAGTTTAGGTTTATGTGGTGTGATCAAAAATAAAGTACTTAAACAGTTTACCACTAGAAGACCAAATGAACTTTTTTGGATTAAATACCACAACTGTAGCTTCAGCAAAACTGCATATTTTATATAGAAAAGTCAACAGGTCACATAAGTTAATTCACATGTGACAAAGTGGAGACGCCAAAATACTCAAGTAAAAGTAAAAAGTAGTAACCAAAACAAGCAAATTCCAAAGAGAGGGTGCACAAACAGAAAAGGCCCCGTCCCCTCTGGAGGTTTGGTCCTGGGCACTACGAGGACAGTCTCCTCACTCAACCTGAGCGTACAAGCTGGGACAGATGGTGTGAGGAAGTCACTGAGGTATCCAGGAGCCAATCCATTTAAAGCTTTAAATGTTATGTGAATGAATGTGTGGCTTCACTGGGAGCCATTGTAGTGTCACTAGAACAGGAGTTTTAGCCACCGTAGCCCAGGGGTAAACTGACGGCAGCGGGGCTGCCAATCTACACCATCAGCCGCTCCGACCATCACCAACACTCCCTCACACACTACATTCACTCATTTTCTACTAGTAGTACTGACCAGGCCCTGCCCTGCTTAGCTTCTGAGGTCTGCCGGGATCGGGCAGAGCAAAGGTGGTATGGCTTTAGGTGATGCCCCATAAGGCCACACCTGTGTCTGTGTTGTCAGATATTTACTTGCTGTCTTTTACCAGTCATGCAGCTGTGTATACAGTGGGGCAAAAAAAGTATTTAGTCAGCAACAAATTGTGCAAGTTCTCCCTCTTAAAAAGATGAGAGAGGCCTGTAATTTCCATCATAGGTACGCTTCAACTATGAGAGACAAAATGAGAAGAAAAAAAATGAAACATGGCTGGGTCTTTCAGCAGGACAATGATCCGTCCGGCCAACGAAAGAGTGGCTTTGTAAGAAACATTTCAAGGTCCTGGAGTGGCCTAGCCAGTCTCCACATCTCAACCCCATAGAAAATCTTTGGAGGAAGTTGAAAGTCCGTGCTGCCCAGCGACATCACTGCTCTAGAGGAGATCTGCAGGAGGAATGGGCCAAAATACCAGCAACAGTGCGTGAAAACCTTGTGAAGACTTACAGAAAACCTTTGACCTCTGTCATTGCCAACAAAGGGTCTATAACAAAGTATTGAGATGAACTTTTGTTATTGACCAAATACTTATTTTCCACCATAATTTGCAAATAAATTATTTAAAAATCAGACAATTTTTTTCCCACATTTTGTCTCTCATAGTTGAAGTGCACTTATGATGAAAATGACAGGCCTCTATCATCTTTTTAAGTGGGAGAACTTGCACAATTGATGGCTGACTAAATACTTTTTTGCCCCACTGTATATAGCCTGGCAGATCAACCTGGCTTCCTCCATGTATTGTACCTGGGAAGACAGTCTGAGAGGCTGCAGTTTGACTGGCTCAGTCAAATCTGGTTGGACCAATCACACAGTGCAAGAGTTTGCCATACGCACTTTTCAGCTTCAGAATTTCCCATAATGCGCCCGGTCTCGAACCACAACAATCAAGATGGTGGCTGTGGTTTCACCACTGGCTTATCTTCTGTTTTAAATGAGCTGAAATTGTTCTTAAAACCTGAAGGCTTTTCTGTTTAAAAAAAGAAGTCTTGCTGGCTGTCCGCTGTGCATTCTCGTCACATCCGTGTTTCTATGATTGGTTTCAATTTGAACTGCTGCCCACTGTCTTCTCAAGTAATACATGGAGGAAGCCAGGCTAATGTATATAAGCCCAGTCGGTTCCAATCTCAACTCCTAGCCTAGTTATGATGATAGTTGGAACCTAACCTGTCCAGTCAAGACTGAATCGTAACATTTTTATTTTGACCTGGATGTTTAAACATGAACCTACTTTATCAGAAGTACAATTACTTAAAGTTGAAATTTTAAATACATTAAGGCTTTTATTTTCTTTCTAATTGAAGGAACTGTGTTTAAAAGGTAAAAAGTAGAATATCATAAAAGGAGTGCATTGCATATCACACTGCCCTATTGCCTACTTGCAGTTCCTCCATGCAAAACAGAAATACCTGTCAGACCCAAAGGATTACTTGCATTTCCTTCCTGTTGAAAAATAAAGCTATCAATATGTCCGCCTCCTGCCACGAGGCTCTCGCTGGGCGCACAGGCCGGTGTCCGAATGCTGACTGCTGCTCACCGCACTTCTCCCCTGGATCTGCTCCAGAGCACTCCATTGTAAAGCTATTTTTAGACGAGCTGACATAAATAAATATTTATAGACAGTCTTTACAGGTCAGAGGTCCCAATGAGGCACTTTGGACAGCACAAAATAAACGGCATGTAACTACGCCAGCATGATTGGAGCTCAATAATGTAAGGTAAGAATGAATGAAGAATGAAGTAACCAGTACTAAGCACTAAAATTCAGTATTTTGTTGTTTCTGTAGCGGCTTCTAAATATAGATTATGAAGGATGGTTCAACACATAAAAACTGTTTGCTGGTTTTATTGCAGGGAGCTCGATAGCAGATTAACTTAATAAATCCGTTTCATTTTTATATCCTCTGACACACTGAAATAGTGGGCACTATCGCCTCACAGCGAGAGGGTCCTATGTTCAACTCTCAGAGCACGGATATTAACCCTTCACAATCAGCCTCTTCTGCAGCTCGTACGACGTACAGGTTCAAGACCTTCAGTATTGGTCCCTGGGCAGAGTAAACCTTTGACCTTCTGTGGACCACGGCATGTGCGCCAGGCCAGGACAGAGGCACTCATCACCATCGCTCATCGGGCTCATGATTGTGGAGGAGGAACACAGTAAATGTCCACATACATCCAGCGGCTGTGAGTGACAGCAGTGTAGGCCCCGCCCACTTCTCCTTGACCCCTGGCCCGTTCCCGCCGCCGCATATTCGTCCCGCTCGTCGCTCTGACCTCGTCTTCACAGGTCCGCCAGCCTTGCCGCTGACGGCTGAGTTATTATCATAATTATCCAGGAGGCATTGCGGGGACCGGCGGCCTGGCAGAGGCTGTCCATGTTTAACAGAATATTTGGGTGTTTTATCGGCTTTAACTCGGCCCCTGAGGGCAGGCGAGAGGGGCCACGGTGATAAGAAAACCACTCATGTGGGAAATGAAGAGGAGCGCTCACAGACGCAGTGAAGAAGAGGATGAAATATACTGTTAATGCAGCAGTAGCACATGTGTCATAGATCCACCAAAAGCACGAGTAAATAAGCTCCTATATTCAGCTGCAGCTAACCAGGTGCTCTGGAACGACAGCTGCTATACACATAACATATAACAAAAATAATGTAGATCACGCTCTGGACAACACTGAAGTCTGCAAAATATAAATTATGGAAAAACATCAACAACAATCTTATTTCAAGTAAATTAAGATTTCGTATCTAATTTTGATTACAATGAGATCTTTTTTTTTTGTTATTTTAAGTGTAAAAAGCCCATTGGCAGATTTCTTGAAACTACGTAGTTACTCAAATCAAGGGCAAATTTACTTATTGAATTTTTACTCATAGATTACTTTTTGCAATGCAAATGCAGGTTTTGAGCATCTATCAATTATATTCCCAATAATCCCGTTTCTCGTATCTACTAATCCAGGGGTGCCCAAAGTTTTTTCCATAGAGGGCCAAGTAGGGCCGAAGACAAGAGTGTGCAAACAGATCATTGGATAAATACCCTTTAACTGCTGTGCTATTGAGTAGGACTGTTGTAGGACTGTTGTAGGACTATTGTAGGACTGTTGTAGGACTGTTGTAGGACTGCTGTAGGACTGTTGTAGGACTGTTGTAGGACTATTGTAGGACTGCTGTTTCTGTGCCATTAGGAACTATTGGTAGTCTATTCAGTGCACATAATTAATCAAGTATCCATGTACTAATCGTTTTATTTTGCTTTTCTATCAAAATAGAGTCTAAAACATCTTTGTTTATGTTTTACAATTAGGACTGAAGGTACTGTAAATCCTTGTTTGTCATGAGCCACAGAGCGTCCAGAATGACATCCAGTGTTCAGGTTAAATAATCCAATGTGCAGAGAGAAAATCCATCTTATCCGTCTTTACATGATAATGGCAGAACGTTTCCAAAGGAAGAGTCCCAAAAGAACCATGTGCAGCGTTGTAGTTAAATGCAAAAGCATGTTCGCTGAAATTAGCTCTTTCAAAACAACCGTTTTTTAACATAGGCTAATTGTTGAATGGATTTTGAACTAAATAAACACAAAAATATATATACTGTATATATAATGCCTTGTTTCTTACAGCACTGTTTGTAATATTTTGAGAAATCTTCCTTAATTACACTAATCGTAGTTGTAACACATCTACCCAATTAGGCATCCACAAATATTGATATAAAGAGTAAAGGTATGCCATTCTGAGGTACACAGGGGTCACTGGCTTCAATCCAAACACACAAACATGGTGTGTAATCAGGGCGCACACGTCAGAAGTGGTATATCTTTACACACACGGCTCTTTCAGCTCAACGCCGCGACGCCACGGACAGAGGTCAACACATTAGCATCACATACATACTGTTGTCACACTATTTCTATACAACTACCCGTCAAATATGTCCAAGGTGGCACTTAGCCGTGTGTGCCCATGTCTGATTATGCGGACCCATCTGTGTGAGGTCAAAGGTCAGGGCTGGTCCTGGCAGGGGCTACAGGTGAGCAGATGAGAACAGTAGGGGCTCACTTTAATTTAGCTAAGCACTACAGGACGCTGTGCCGCTGGACCTCAGAAGGACGAGTTGAACTTTTCACACAAAGCCTCGATGCAGAATATATACAGTATGTTACACACCGGAGTCGTACAGTCAGTGCTTCTCTGCTTTGTCAAGACATCCATCTACAAGGCAGAGAGAAAGTACATAATATACAACTGAAATGTCATGCTTAGGCTACATTACGTTACATTCCATCAATGATATATTAATATAAAGCATTCAACACTTAATCAATAAAATAGGGCTGACACTAACTATTTTTTTTTTTACCTTTTTAGAGCTGAGGGCTACTTCAAGTTGTTCAAGGGCACCAGTTAAAAAAAAGTTACACTCTTAAATAATTGGGTATTGACCATATCATATCACAAATTCATTCTTAAAACAATAGAGCAGAAATACCTGTATTTTTAAGAATCATAAGAAAATACGAGCAATCACATTGTCGTCACGTCCGGGGTTTTGACAACATGAATGTTTTAAATAAATAATAATAGTTCCAGACCAAACCATTGTTCACAAACAGAGCATTGTGTCCCTGGCGTTGTAACAGATCTAAGACTTAACCTCTTAAGCCCTAGGCCTTTTTCTCCAAAAATCATGTTTTTACATCCTAGGTGCACATGGCTAATTTTGGTGTCCACACATTTGGTAGAGCTTTGGGATGACGGTGGAAGTGAAATAAAAATAAATGATGTTGTTTGACAATAAAATGAGGTTGCCATAGGTTTGAATGAATTTCCGCCTGAAAAAAACACACACATTTCTCCGCAAAAAGGCCTTTTTCCTCCCTGTGGTGTAGGAAATAACAACAGAAATGGATAATCCCACATCAGCTGTCACTAATTTGCAACTTTGGAATATTTTTCTGCGTAAAACACGTAGGTCAGTAACTGTATCTGAAAAAAAGTCCCCATTTTTGGGGACTCTAGGTCTTAAGAGGTTAAACAAACTGCACTACATGTCTGAATGCATCAGCTCTCGCCTACCATTCGCCAGGACATGCTGAAAAAGGCGGAAGAAAACAACAGCGATCGCTTCTATTAATGTTTTGTTTAGAAAAAGTCTACTGGGGATTAGTGGCCTCATAGGGTTGGTGGCCCCACATAAAATAAGCTGAGAGCATCTGAACAGAAATTTCATTTAATAAGAAAAAAATATTTATTAAGAATTTATTTAATAAGAAAATCACAAAATGTGAGCTCTTACGTCGTATATAATACACTTTGAATACAAATCAAGAATCCAACTTCAGCCCATCACTGCTCTCACTCAGAGAAGTGCTTTTTGAACTTACAGAAGTATATATCTGTAGTAAATATCATTCATTTCACATTATTCAGAAAGGTATAACCAAATATAAGCCTGAGTATAGACTTTTTTGTCAAGAAAATAATAAAACAAACGATTTTCAGTATCAGACTCATAATAGCATAGAAATAAAGGAGTATGAATACTTCCTGAACCCACTGCACTTAGTTACTTTTTTCTACATGTCTTTATCTCACCAACCTAGCATAGCTTTACACATATAAAACTTTTGTCTGTGAGCATTTGAAGGTGTGAGAGACTATCCCTAATCTGGCGCGGAGCGGCTTCCTGTCTAGACTCCAGCCCTGACCAGACCAGAGCACTGTACTCTGTGTTTACGTAACTCGCCTCAGACATCGACAGTGTGAGAACGTCTTTCTGCTCCACTTCCTAAATGTGAACCCAAGCATTGGCACGCGGTGGCGGCGTGCCGGTCGCTGCTTTTAATCTCTCTCTTGTCATTAATGCATGGGAGCAAAATGTCCAAAACAATTCCCTCATTTTCCAGTAGCAGCATTTAGGGGAAAAATTAAGCATGGGATTTGAGTGTTGGATTGAAACGGAAAGACAGTCTGATTAGCGGTGCAAAGTTTTATAGGAAAGTCCAGATTGTCTAAAATGTTCATCCATGGTTTAACTTTTGTTTACATAGATATTTCCCTAGCAACAACAGTAAAACAGAATATTACATTTCAAGTCAAAGTGAAGCATAACATTGAACAAACAGATGGGGGAAAACAATCCCACACGCTTCGGTAACACGAATAAACCCAACGACAAGTGGAACTGCTGACGACCGACAAGCGCCGCGGTCAACCTGCCATCAGTAATCACAACAGACATCTCTGAGGACAGCAACTTTCTCCCGCCTTCCTCGCGCTCCAATCCTTATCACAAATGCTAAGAGTGTTTAGCCATGGCAGACAGTATTATTGTGAATCAACATGATGGTCTTCCTGGCTATTTCATATTCATGCAGAGGCCCAATGACACCTTGTCCTCTGATTCCCAAAAGGCCCGAGTCAGCACTTCTCCGGGCCCTTTAGCCCCAGATGTAAAGTAAACAGTCTTCACCTCTGTGACATCAGATCAGCACACCGCGCCGCCGCATGGGACCGAGCCCTCGCAGAGCACCGACACAGACCGCCACTATGGACACGGCAGGCAGCGATGGAGAGACGCAGGGTTCTGACATTATATACAATGTACAAGTCGTATTCTTGTCATTTAGTAGGCAAAGATTCTCCAGTCGTCATCTGTACTCAATGTCAATCTGTAGTTTACGTGTAGGACGCTTGACGACTGAAGAATAGGAAGAATCTTTGCCTACGATGGACAACTCCTGTATGACTGAGAACTTACACAGACGTATTAGAGAAGAACATTAGAGAAAAATCTATTTGAGAGAAAATATTTAGGCTTTTGTTAAACTATATATCAATATTTAGGCTTAAGTCATAGTTATGTGATGCTTAATATACTAAATTAAGCTGTAAAACACTGTATTCCTTTGAATAGAGTGAAAAATTATTATGGGGGGGCCTCCGTCAGATTTTCAGATCGACAAGGGGGCCACGATGCTAAACTTTGGGAATGGCTGGTGTACTGCATATTATAGTACAGTGATTGTCAGCTGGTATGACTTCGAGACTCACCATCACCCTAAAATGACAAAGCTGCGACCCAAATAAGAATTTAATTTGTCATATAATGCAAAATTATGGATTCGACAAGAAAACTCAACACAAAATATTATGAAAACAACTCAATAACAGTTGTTTAAAGGGCTGTGGATGTTGTTTTTATCATTTTTCATGAGGAAAATATTTTAAGAAATGCTCGCTGAAAAACAGACAGGCTCGCGACACACTGAAAACAAAGTAGTTCCGCAACCCACTTTTGGGTCCCGACCCACCAGTTGAGAACCACTGATTATACTGTACACTGTTATAGTAGATGCCCATTAGCCAAAATGTGAATGTCTAAAAAATAATAGAAAATAGGGCTACATTTATCAGATGATCGAAGACAAGCTTTTTTGGGGCCTTTAGTTTAATTGGATAGGACAGCTCAGGGTGAAAGGGAGTGAAGAACTACGAGAGACATTCTGCAATTTGTCGGAGTCGGGTCTCAAACCCACATCTCTGAAGTCATTATTACATAAGCAGCAGACTTACACACTGTAAAAACATACAGGTATCGCATGCGTCAATGCTCTGGCGAGAAGACAATGTTTTCTATCGTCATGTGTGGGCTGGGGCAGTGGGTTCACTAGGAATAATATTTCTTGTTGTCATTCATTCATTCACTTTGAATGAATGATTATTGTCATTGCAACAAGCGCAATGAAATTTCCAGTTGGTGGATTCCAAAACTAAAAAATGTCAATAAATAAAGCCAATTAGTTCTTTAAAATGACACATGGACATTATGCCTATGATCAGTGTGGCAACTGCACTTGGATAGTTTTTATCTAGTTTTATCTTGAATAGTTTAAATCTATTTTTCCTGGCCTTAATAGACCTGTACCTACTACCTGAAGGACAGGGTTGTAAAAAAAATCTGTTATGAGCTATTTTTATCCTGCATTAATTAATCTCTCATTATTTACCTACTATTCTGTATCTAAGAAAACAGATTACAGGATAAATGGATTCAAATCGAAATATAATTTGTGAGCAGAATCATGGAACATGAATTTTCAATCCCTTCAAAATGAAGGACAGCCTTCAACATTTTCTGTCAGAACTCAAAATATTCTGTCATTGACAGATAATTTTTAGACAATGTAACCTCTGGGCTGGGTACCGTTAAACGATACCAGTATGGTACTAAATAATGTTTTTAGGTACTGATGGTATGGAGAAAAAAGGTGCCGAAAACTGGTACCGAAAAATGATTTTCCTTTAGACCAGGTTTTGTCGCCTGGTGGGTCCTGAGACAGCACTAAAGAAAGTTGTTTCAGCTCAAATAAATGATGAAAAAAATGAAAAGAAAAAGTATTTTATAGGATAAATTACCATTATTGGTCTGTTTTATGGTTATACATGGCCAATAATTTTGTATAGGTATCAAAGAAGTATTGTTCAGGCACCAGTATTGTAAACCAAGCATCTTTAAAATACTGGTATCGGAAAAAATTGAATGGAAATCATATGCCAATCAATATATCATGTAACAATGATATATCATGTAACAACGCAGTGAAATTAAAAGGCAGAACAAAAGTACAGCATCCGCTCCCAAAGAAAACAGGCCTCCACAGTTATAATTAAAATGCTTTAAAACCAAGGCTAACAAAGCAAATGAAAAACATACTAATGATGCAACTTGAGTTCCCTCTGAGTTAAGCTTCTTAGAACGGACGAAGCACCTAAGGACATGAAACCTATATTCAACAACTATGAGGCATGATACTGTAGCAATATTTTGTTTATTTTAAATTAGGCAGATTTGGTGAGCACGTTCCCTGAAGTTATGGATAAACGACTCATATATTAAGTACACGTGTAATCAGTCAATAATAAAAGCTCTAGACCAAACACTTGGACATGACTTCACCCTCGGTCATCGTCTAGCCACTACAGTCCCCTATACAATCGACACAATGACTCACACAACGTGGTCAAATCCAGTGAGTAATTTTAGTTGCATGAGTGGAGTTGCCTTCTGGGGTGTCCTTTCGGGGTTCCTTCCCTCCTTCCTTCCAAAACGTCTGCTCCCGTGTGACTCACTGTTACCCCTGAGATGCAGCAGACCAAACCACGCTGGCATCCCAACCCGATTATTACCAGAACTACATTCAGGCTGGTATTTTCGTATTTGTCGGCCCGTGTCCTGCCAGGATTAGTTACTCGATGTATGAGCGGTCAGAAAGCCCTGGTTGCAGTTAGGTCCTGGACGGGGCCTGTAGACAGGAATCTAACCTACATTTAGGGAATATGAGCACATTTTCCCTCCCATTACTCGCGGCATGTGTTTTTATTTTCATGATTCGGTCTGGAGCTGCATTCCTTTTCCGTGTGCGACTCGAGACAGAGAGATTGCCGGGGAGTGACTCACTAAGAGCTGAGGTAATCATCGAGGTTGCTCCGTAGTAAAAAAAAAAAAAAAAAAAAAAAACTTGAATGGGGATATCTGACTGGGATCATGTCTATAGTCCTCAGACAGTGTGGAAACCTTGAAAATATGGGGGTAGGATGAGATCATTGGGAGACTTGTTCAGCAGACACTGTCCCACAATACTGTCTGTCCCGGGCTTTGGACTGGAATAGACCGGACTGTCACAAACTCAAAGATGGAATGAATCAGATGTTTATTCATATTCTTGTATATAATATTATTATATATTGTATTTCTTAATTTAATTTTCACTAATTTAGATTATTTATACAGTATATATTTCATATTTCAGTAGTAGTAGTAGTAGTTGATTAGTTCTTAGGTTCTTCTTTATATGTAAAAAAGAAAAAAAAGTATTTATTGTGTGCATTAACTTTGTATATTTGAACAAACAATGCTTTATTAGAAATATAATTCTTTTCATCATTACTCAGAGGCTTAGTCGTTATTGTTTGTGAAGCAGCATCACCTACTGGCTTAATGGAGAATTGCCAATACTTACAGCTTTTACAAGGCAGTACAGTGGATAAGCACAGGAGAGATAAGGCTACACAAGAGTTGATGGATAAGTGGAAATTACAGCACAAATTGCAAGTATTTTTACCAATTTCATAAGAATAAATTACAATACTATAGGACAGTGTTTCCCAACCAGGGGTACAGGGACCCCTAGGGGTACGCAAGAGGTTAGCAGGGGGTACTTGGATTGATTTTAGATAAAAAATAAGATGAAACAAATTGTATTTTTGATTATACTCAAAGAAAAGCTTAAAAAAAAAACATGTAACTAAAGAGTGAGTTTCAGTGTATTTAGTTTCCTTTTTTACTGATAATTAGGAGTTTTAGTCCAGTTTCGCTTTAGTTTCACTTTCTAACTAATCAACAAAACCATCAAGGCAGGGGGTACTTGCTGGAAAGACGCAGCAAGGCAGAAAAGGTTGGGAACCACTGCTATACGATAAAGAGGTACATGTATATAATTAAGTGTAAGTAATTAAGAGTCCAGGGCCAATGTCATGTTGTTTGCCCAGGACCAATGCTACAGCAGCCAATCAGGGCTCAGTTGTGCTAGATAATCGGCTCGGGACAAAAATTAAGTTTAGGAACAGGGAAATCTTTAAGGTTAGGGTTAGGGCTAGGTTTAGGATTAGGTTTAGATATATTTTCAGACAAACCAACTCATAGAGCTATCCAAAATTACAGCAGACCGTTCCCTGTTCCTAAACTTAATTTTTTTCACAATATGTTGAGTTTTCAAAGCAGACTGTCCCGCCCCTTATCTCACAAATCTGACCCGATTGGCCGGTTGTAACATTGGTCCTGGGCAAACAACTTTGACATTGGTCCTGGACTCCATTTAGACTTTATTAATCCACAAGGGAAATTGCGTTGTCACAGTAGCTCAAATAGTAATCTTACAATAAATATAACATTTTAAAAATAAGATCCCTAAAATAAATCCTAAAAAAAAAGAAGATAAATGGCAATTGGTCAAATTTAGATAGCGCTTTTCTACCTGCTAGGCTCAAAGCGCTTACATCAAGGAACCACTCACCCATTCACACTCTCATTCATACACCAGGGTACGCAGACACTGGAGGCTGAAGGCGGTGAAGTGTCTTGCCCAAGGACACTCCGGTTACAAGACGACCCGCTCTACCATTCGCACCACTGTCGCTCCATCATAATAAATGATTTACCGTCACACAATGATAAAATATTTCCTTTTGTAGTGAATATATAGACCCTATCAAGGATTTTATTTTAAGTTTGAATCCCTAAACTGTCAGAGAGCCACTGACTGAAGACATGAGAGACGCAATACAAACTATTACATTCTCAACCAGAGCAGCGCAGTGAATCATATCGAACACTTGGAGTTAATACAGTATATATGAACATCATTCAGCATACATCTACTCCAACAGGCACAACTTCCAGACAATGTTTACCAAATTTGGACATTCAATGGGATCATATTGGTGGGGGAAATGGATGGAAGAGAATGGATTCCATGTTTGGGGAAGAGCGTATGAATGAATGTTGTTGACCTAAAATAGCCCTAAAATAAATATAACAATATATGTTGCAAGAATTATAGAATAAAAATAGGAAACTTCAATAGCCCTAAAAAAAACAAAAAAAACACTGGTAACACAATTAGACCAACCATATTTAAAATGACAGAAGAGCAGGAGGATCATGGGAAAAAGTTTTCATTACTGAAAAAAATGATCCAGTTATTATAAAATGCTTATGTCAATTGCAATTGTATTGTTTCAATTGTTTGTCAATAAGCCTGGTTTATGTGTTTGTTTGACAGTAAGTGAAGTTAATTAGGCCTAATAATAATTTTCTATGGGTCATATAAATAGCTTTAGTGTGTTTTAATTAATTACCCATCTAATTGCAAGTACAATATAGCGCCACTAGAGGACGAATGTGCGAGCGGTGAATGAAAAAGAAACAATAGTTTGCGGTTTTGCAAATAGTTGTCAGTCAGTGTACTAGCGCGGCATTTCGTAGGGGCTCATATTTTAGGAACAGGCAATGACTATTATTATTGTCTCGTCTCATCTTTTTGTCGTGAGTGCTGGCTCCTATGAAGCTTTGGGTCCAGCGGTCCCTCCTCCACCGCACGTCAGAAATCGCTGGTATAAAACAGATTAGGTCCACACGGATTGCGCAAAGTGCCTCCTGCTTATCAAGGTGACTATCAGCAGTGCAACTTAGAAAAGTGTTATCCCAGGAAACAACCGCCCGCGGAGGTACGTGAATGGACAGGGCTCTTGCCCGAGCGCGATTAGAAGTGCGCCTGTTTCTGTTGACTGCTCTCTGTCGGACACACGTGGACGCTTTTGATGCCGGGATGGACTCAAAGTAATATCTGAACTACGAACATGTTTGGATGATATCAAAACTTTGTTACAAGAAAGTGGACTGCCATTTTTGAATGATTTAGTGGCAGAATCTGATAGAGCACTGTATAAAGATGCAATTGGGTAAAGTTTTCCTATTTATTCTCTTCCTCAACTGCGCGACGTTGAGCTCATCCTTGTCGACCTGTGCCACCGTAGATTTTGATCATGTGAAGAGAAAGAGGGTCGAGGCCATTCGCGGTCAAATCCTGAGCAAACTTCGACTCACAAGTCCCCCCAAATCCATGGGACCGAGCAAAGTCCCATACCAAATCCAGGCACTGTACAACAGCACCAAGGAGCTACTGGAGCAGCTTGGGAAAGACCGGCAGCAGAGCTGCGGTCAGGACAACACAGAGACAGAGTACTACGCCAAAGAGATCTACAAATTCAACATGGTCATCGGCCCACATGAAAACAGTGAGTACGCCACTACGTCAGCATCTTTATTTTGGTTCCACGTAACAGACCGCTGCGTAATTACGCGCAATGAAGGTAGCATGTTCCCCAGAATTGTTTGTTTTCACAGTATTGAGCTTCCCACCTGCTATATGCAGCAATATTATTTCTCCCTACCTCACTTTCTATTGGTCAATGTTGGTGTTTCCTTCTGTCTGTCGATGCTGTCCATCTTCCCAGATGTTCCCATTTCCTTTCCAGTCAGACCCAAATAAGAGGGGACATCTGCCGCAGCAGACAGGAAGTCTTAGAGGGATAGAGAATGGGAAAAGTTAACAGTAGTTGATGGCAAAATGGTTAAGTGATGCAACGGGGCCTCCCCCACTCACTGTCGTGGGGTCAGAGGAAAAATTGACACACATGACATACTGTAACTTAACATGAAAAAGTGAGTCTTCACAAAGTGTGTGTGGTCTTTTAATATGACATCACTTACACAGGCGGTGTATGGGTATGTTCACTGTGTGTGACAGCACCACACAAATGAATATATACACTTGTCCTGGTACATTTTATACAAACTTAGACAAAACCATTCTCTGGCAGAACTACGTCCACCTACGTCCAAGATAAAACTGTAAAGTGATACTGCAAAAGCAGCATGTGTCAGCACTAGAGTGAGTGCAGCATGTGGTGGGGAATCTCCTGGATTATCAAATACTAGAATGGGATAAATAAATATTGTGTGAAAGGAAGAAGCACAGAAAAATACTGTCTAAAGCCATGCCAAGAGTGTTGCATCAGACCCTTTGAAATCAACAGGTGTTCTCAAGACATTTCCCTTCAGCAAAGCTCTTTTTATTTGTAAAAATAAATAACAGAAGTCTTGATGGGACTGAAAAGTCACAAGCTTCGATTGAACCTGGACCCATCCATGTTATTATACTATAATAGTGCACCTGGATTACTTTACTGTTCAGATTTGACAAGTGTTATATTTTGCTTTATTAAAGATATGATATTTTTAATTTTATTGAAAAAAAAACATTAACATATGTATCACGATGCAACACAGTGATAAGAGAGCAAATATGGCCCTGGAGCGAAATGTCCTTTTATAGCATGGCATGCAAACATAATCTGGCACACATCAGGGGCTTGAGGTTGTCCTCGTGGTCAGACTGGTTTGAGACCAAGTTTTCCAAGGACATCAGAATTAATTATGTACAATGACAGCAGATGAAGACACGTGTGAATGGCAATGTAACTTATCATCATGTCTTTTTGTTTCAGATAATCTTATCCCTTGCCCGAAAGGAGTCACTTCCAAAATCTTCCGTTTCAACGTTGCTGCCATGGAGAGGAACGCCACCAACCTCTTCAGAGCCGAGTTTCGTGCTTTGAGAATCCCAAACTCCAGTGCCAAGAGGAACGAACAACGAATTGAGCTCTACCAGGTGGGTAAAGGCACTGAAGGCATGAATATGACGGTGGATGATAGTAAATAAAACACCAGACAATGATTGATTGATTGATAAATGAGTTGACTATGTATTCAATTACCAATTAAAACATGGTGAATCCGAGCAACTGCTGTACCCCCAAAGACGGCATTATGTGGACACTTTGAGCAGGAAGCTAAACACTTTAACCCTTTACGCCCTAGGCCCTTTTCTCCAAATATCATTTATTTACATCATAGGTGCACATGGCTAATCTTGGTGTCCACACATTTGGTAGAGTTTAGGGATGACGGTGGGAGTGAAATAATAATAAATGATGTTGTTTGACAATAAAATGAGGTTGCCATGAGTTTTAATGAATTTCCGCCTGAAAAAAAACACACATTTTCCTGCAAAAAGGCCTTTCTCCTCCCTGTGATGTGGCAAATAACAACAGAAATGGATAATCCCACATCAGCTGTCACTAATTTGCAACTTTGGAATATTTTGCTGCATAAAACACATACATAGTCAGTAACTGTATCTGAAAGCGAGGCACCAACTGTGGGGGCTATAGGTTAATGCAGTGTATTGCTCTGACATGTGCTGTATGTACAATAATGTACTGTATGTTATTCAGAAAGTAGGCAGCTGCTCACCAGAATTAATAAGAGCAAGAACCAACTGCTGTGACACACAAGAAAATATCTGTGTCTGTTCATGTACCAAAGAGAAATCTGCATAGATAGTTATGCTACAGTAAATCTACCTATTGTATGTGCTGCTATTAAAATAATTAGGCGACTTATCAATACAAGTCGTAGATATTTCGTTTAACTCTGTGCTCTTGGTTTCAGATTCTCAGGCCAAATGATCACATCAGAAAGCAGCGCTACATCGGTGCCAAAAATGTACTGACCAAAGGCACTGCTGAGTGGGTGTCATTCGATGTCACTGAGACAGTGCGAGAATGGCTCATGAATAGAGGTAAAATAGCATTGCTTTCATTTATGTTTAGGGGTTTTTGTCAGCCTTAAGTTGTAAAATAAATCTTTTTTGTAATACCTTTTGTTCAGGATCCAACATGGGCTTAGAGATCAGTGTGCACTGTCCATGCCACACTTTCAACACTAATGGAGACATAATCGACAAAGAGAATGAAGTTCTAGAAGTCAAGTTTAAAGGTAATTGTCAATTGAGCTGTAGATTCATATCACCTCTATGGAGTCCCTTCATTACCAAAAAATATTTTGTAGGCATCGATGTAGAAGAGGAGCAGAGCCGCTTGGACATGGATCACCTGAAGAAACCGAAGGACCTGCCTCTGCCTCATCTGATCCTGATGATGATCCCTCCTCACCGCCTCGAAACTCAGACCACACGAAGACGCAAGAGAGCCTTGGACACAAACTACTGTTTCTCGTAAGAGATGCATGTACTTATAGTTAATGACACCCCAAACAGAGTCTTAGCTGCTTACCTTCATGTCACTTTGGTGTAAACTAATGCTAACGTTGACTTTTGCAGGACCACGGAGGAGAGCTGCTGTGTTCGAAAACTACACATTGATTTCCGGAAGGACTTGGACTGGAAGTGGATTCATGAGCCGAGTGGTTATGATGCCAACTACTGCTCTGGGCCCTGCCCGTACCTGCGCAGCGCAGACACCACACACAGCTCGGTGAGATATACAAATGACTGCTTCTTAACTAAATCAATGAATACAACATATTTCTGATGATTTCAGTTACATCTAAGTGCCATTCACTGATCTCTCAGGACATAATTGTACATCAACAGGATAAAGGCAGATGCTTAAAAAGTATAAAGTTTGTATTTATTGTGTTCCTTTGTCCTAAAGCTCCTGAGCCTGTACAACACTTTGAATCCAGAGGCATCAGTCTCCCCCTGCTGCGTTCCTCTGGAGCTGGAGCCACTCACAATACTGTACTACTCGGGACGGACCCCCAAAGTGGAGCAGCTCTCCAACATGATTGTGAAGTCCTGCAAGTGCAGCTGAGATGAGCAGTGTTTTAGACTTTTAGCTGTGATGAATACTTTTTACATTTTACCTTGGTCTCACAGCCCAGAGACTTTGAAAGTAATTTAACGTTTTAGATATTAAAAGGATTGAGCCCCCTAGTTTACTGTGTCCTGTCCCCTTTACATGGATGAATCTAAATATCCTCTATTGGAACAGTAAATGTGTTTGCTCAAACTGACTTTACAGACTTTGATCTACTCAATTGGCTTCATTCTGAAATCAAATATTTTGCCCTCCAGTCCTGTTAGATCAGATTTCCTCCCTGGACTTGAGAACAGTGGGCATTATACTGAAACACAAAGGGAAAAAGGACAGACCTGCTGCTGTATCCAGAGCCATAGCTGTGGTCAGAGAAGGGAGAGCTGAAAGGATGACTATTGGATTCGCGAATGGAAAGTGGATGAATGAAAAGCTGAGCCAAGCGTTTCTTTCTTTTGGCCAGCCGGCGATGATGAACTTTTTTTGTGAATTTAATATCACTAATAGTAGAAGAAAAACAGAAGGGCTGCAGCAAGAGAAGAACTGTGATGGAAAGTCGAGGCATGAGCGCACGGCCTTTTACTGGACTCTATCACTCTCCATCAAACTATTTCTGGACATACAAAAATACTGTAACTGGAAAAGAAATGGTTACACAACCGGTTTAACATGATTTATTTTACTGTAAAGGCAGATCTGGCCTGTTACACAACATTTATTGTAATATATGTCTCATAAACAGGATAATTTGTCAAATACATGTTGGATTTTCCAAACAAACACAGTATGTCGGTTTCACATTGAAGTCATGAATAAATATGCCAAGAAATTAGCTATGTAGTTGTTTTAATTCAAAACTAGCCTTTGAAATAGGAGTGTTTGTATTCTTGTACCTGCATCGATAATATTCATCAATAAACTGACAATTGTATTTTGAATAATTGCCAAAGCGAAGGTAAAGAAGTAACAAAAGTTAATTTTGTACAGAAGACCTCATGAATCCATGTAGTGTTTCACAATCGCCGAGACCATGGGATAATAATTGTCACTGATTGTCAAATGATCTGTGATATATTAATAATTTTGATGGAAAAGACAACGTTGATCTTTATTAACATAAAAAGGAATGAACCAATAAATAATTACGATAAAAATATTATTATGTAAACCACTGGAATCGAACTTATTTACTTGACACGTCTGCCATCTTGAATTTCGATTCTGAAAGCTTGCTCTGGTTTCATACAGGCATATTTTTTATGGCTTATATTTCAACAGCTGCTTCCTTGGGGCAAATGAACAGGCCTCACTGTAATAAATTCACCTCTTTTGCAGCTTAACAACTTTTCCAGACACAAACAATTATTATTCGGCCGCTGTACATCCCAGAAATCCCAGCACATGCGGACTAAAAATGTAATATTAACACTATGCAGCTAGTTTCATGGAACGCAAATCAACAATTCTTTACTCCATGGGTAAATGAACGCTTTTGTCATGTGACTTAGCATTTCTTCTTCTTCTTAGTGGATCGAAACACTGATCTGGCGCACAGAACCAGTAGAAATAGTCGCAAAAAGAGCCCACACTTAGACACGCAGGTAAAAGCTTTCATTTCTGTTTTGCGGGTTTGGCGCCGAGTTGAGCTAATACAACATGACAAGTGGCCAGAGAGAATGTCTTTTCTGTGCGCGCCCGCTATTACTCCCTGTCACAACCAATCACACATGGAGCAGGACGAACGCACAAAGACCAGAGGGCACAACAAGGGCTAAAAACAGGCGTCTGGACCCCGGCCTCTAATGGCTTTTACGGGATGGCCTGTACCAACGTCAACACATCACCGGGAAGCGCTGCCAACACATGCATGATTGACTTTTGAAGTTCAGCCCTAATTGAGAATCACAGTGGAAAAATAGCCCTTAAAATAGGCCCAAATTGGTGTTATTCAGGGCTCATTATGCTAAATCAAGCTTTTTGGAGTTTTTAACTGTGTTCTAATGTTGTCCTTGAGAGCATACACTACACTTTTGTTTTAGCCGTACTGTACACGCTGAAGTCATTTGCATTCAGTCTACTTCCTTCTCTGTTGCAACTGTTGATGTCATGAAGTGGCGCCCTCTGACAATAGTTCTTCAATAGTTTTCGTGTGACATTCTTGGAAGGCTGGCAGGCTAATGACCTTGTACCATAGAGCTATAAACAATGGAGGTACAATTGGCTAGTTCTCCGCGAAGCCAGCTAGCATACGTGGGCGGGCTCCGGAACCTGGAAGCTCCTATTGACTTTCCATTGAAACTTTTTGCCCCCTCTTTAACTCGTTATTGGAAATACTCTTGTTAATATGACCCTTGAGTGCTTGTCTTACCATGCGCTACACCGTCCTGTTCTTTGTCTCTTAATATTATTAGTTATTTAAGACATTAAAGGCACTATACCTGATTTTTTTCCCAGCAGTGGAATTCAATTTGTTTAGTATATTGTGGACTCGGACATTTGTG
The DNA here is from genome assembly GCA_900303255.1 of Lesueurigobius sanzi. Lineage (NCBI taxonomy): Eukaryota > Metazoa > Chordata > Actinopteri > Gobiiformes > Gobiidae > Lesueurigobius > Lesueurigobius sanzi. The sequence continues at coordinate 8,017 of OMNZ01109642.1, read as the reverse complement.
GAAATATAACTGTGCATGTAAATATAGAGCATTTGTGTCATTTTCATGAACTTGTAGGCTACTTTTGTTGAATTTCTGTGATTATGACCCTAAAAAGTGAGCCCGCAAGCCTGCTTATAAGCTTGTCTCTGTGAAGAAATGTGATTTCAGAAATGAGTTTGGACTGCAACTACTGCATCAATTTAATTTACTCGCTCCCTCTTTCATTATTTGTACTTCAAGAAAACAGGTATAGTCCCTTTAACAAAAATAACTGCCTGGCCAATCAGGTGCCTTCTTGCTCTGCGGTTGCCATGAGAACGTAACTCACACATACCAAATATGGAATTATGCCGCATTCATGTGAACTGGGGAACTCGTTTTCCCCAGATGGAAGTCCGTTGTTCCCAGTTGGTTTGTGTTCATGTGCTTTCTATGTCGGAAAGTGGGGATTTTGATTTCACCAGATAAAAACTGTCTTTCATCACTAATTAGCATTTAACAGAGCTAACTATTTACATTTGGTGTTAGCATCTCGAAAAGCTAAACTTTGGTTTGTTTGTTTTATAAAGCATCTCATACATTTTCTCATTGCTAGCATAAATTTCGGGCATTTCTCTCACAAATATATTACTCCAAAGAAAACGAAGGCTCATAGTAAACCTGTGAAAGTAGCAGTGTTTAACCAAGAAGCTCACATTTAACGAAATATTAACAAATCAGCTGATTTCTGCGTCAGATGCGGAAGTCGGGAAGCTTGTTTTGACCCCAGTTCCCCACTTGTTTTTCCCAGTTGGGCGAGCGTTCATGTGCATGTTCCAACTGGGTAAAACGTTTTTCCCAGTTCCCGAGGTCCACATGAACGCACCATTAGGCTCCAAAAATCCAACATGGCGGTGGTTCGAAGCGGCTAACGTGAATTGGCTTCATTAGCTATGGAGACGCTATGGAGAAAGCCATACAGGCTATACCTCCATTGTTTATACGCCCTATGTGTTTTTGTCTATTTTTTTATTAAAGCAACAAAAACAATGAACACAGATTTTCAGCAGGTTCCTGTTCCTTAATTCAAGTTAAACAAAAGTCTGGGTTTTGCTAAGAGTTCACAAAGAACGGACTCCCAATCTGGTGAAGCTGTCTGGACATTGAAGCATAAAGTTTGACCCTCAGATACAGTATGTTTCGATGAGGAAATAACACTATGATGTGGGTAAGCTTAAAAAGTCAGTTTAGCTTATCCAGGTGCGACAAAAATCACTGACTTTCACTGATTTCTGTCTCTTTGCACCCATGACCTCTCTCTCTCTCTCTCTCTCTCTTAGTGGGAGACACAGACCCCCACCTCCACACCCACCCACCCACAACTGTAACATAAAGCACAGTTCGATGCAGACCTCCCATTCATTTGTTTAGCTCTTAAGGCCTCTGAAGTTGTTTATATTTGTGCTAGCCTTCACTCTTTCCAGTAAGTATGGCCGCTGGCTTGACTTGTATACAGTGCGTGATATGGGAGCCCCAATCACACAGCAGCGGGGGCCTGAGAACTGCTCCGATGTGACCCGATGATTTTATTACAGCGCACACTCACATACTCTCTTTGTCTTCGGTCTACACATCTGTTAATCTGCTCAGGGAATAGAGGCACTCGCAGTTTTCCAAACCTCTGTGCATTTACGTGTCATGCAATTCATCACCGAAGCTTTGGACGAGCCCCCGTTCAGAGAAGGTCCAAACCGGCTCTAGCAATCAGAAGTTAGCTCCTCCAGAAGCCTGGTTCTAAGGACAACTTCAATGTGTGTTTAAGGTTACGGTGGTCAGCCACAAAACAAAGAAACCAATGTGGAATATTGCATCACACAATGAAATGCACTCATGTTATACTTTCTGTCTGTCTTTAAATTGAATTTACGTCAAATGCCTGGCATGTAGTTAGTGTATAGACTATAAAGTGTCTTTCCCAGGGATGGGTAGTAGTAGAAAAAAAGAGACTTGATGACTGAACATTGAAAGGGTTGCATCAGGACGGACAACTGGTGCAAAATCAATGCAAAGTCAAAGTAAAATGCAGCCTGTACCACACAATAGACATGAGCACAAAGCAAAATCACAGCACTTACTGTTTAACTAACAAACTATGGTCTGTGTGATTCAGTCCTCCAACACTAACAAAAGACTCTGTGTAACAGTACCACAGCAGGGTCATGGGTTCCTAAGGATTTTTGGGGCTGTAAACACCTTCTCTTTTTACAGTTATAAAACCCAAGTTTTACTAACTGCAATAAACATCAAGAGAAACACAGGGACATTTGGGTAAAGCTCCCAGAGCTGTGTGTGTCTATGCATAAACATCTGCTAATGCATACATTATGCTATAAGAAGAGGGGCTCCTAAATCACACTGACATATGAGTAGCAGGGGATTATCCTCTTGGTGATGGTAATACTGACTCGAAAACCTCAGACCTGCAAACGAGATGGAGTCTGGCACTTTACAGACTTTTCAGCCCATAGTAATAGTGTTGTTCCGATACCATTTTTTCTCATCCGATCCGATACCGATATTTGGACCCAGAGTAGTCGCCGATACCGAGTACTACACCGATACCACGATGTAAATAAAAACACTAGCAAAAGTCTGTAAAAAGACACCGAAGCCCATTGCACATGGCTCATTCTGCATATAAAATGTATTCTGTCAATGTTCTGTTTCCACTCTGAAGATTAAATGAAAGCAAAAAAGGAAACACAAATGTATATCCTGTGATTATTAGAGGTTTTAGTGTCTGCAGAGCCCAAAAAAAACACATTGTGGAAAAATCTGTATCAGTATCGGAACATCCCTACATAGTATCGTAAATAAATGAGCAGTCTATGCTGCTGCCATTACAGACTTAACTAGGAGTTTATGATTATAGATCATAAATCAGTGAGTCATACAACTAGTTAGTGTGTGTCAAACAAGTTCTGCACTTAAGAAATTATTAAAGTATCAGAAAAAAGTGCTTTGTTTTTTGACACTAGACTTGGTTGTTTTTGAGTGTGTTTTATTATTACGATTTCACGCAGATCTGACAAATAAACACATAAGTAAAAGAAACATGGCATTAGATAATAGTTAAATAATAGCTGTAGTTATGGAAATGTGATGGCAGAACTGAGTAAAGGCAGTTACTTCACAGGTAGCCTATTGTACATAGCCCTGTAAAATACAACAATTCAGTACAGCTATGGAGCATTGAAATCAATTATATCTTCATAAAAATGATATTTCTCAGGTGTTTCATATAGACGTCCTACAATATAACGTAAGTAAAAGCATTTGGGCCAAAACTATAAACAGGTGCAGCACAAGGGCCTTTTGTCATGTACAATTACACTAAACTGTATTTTATACTCAATTAAAACATTGCAGCTGCAGTTGGAGGAAAAGTTCTCCTCTCGTTTAAAACAATGAAAGCGCACCAGCTGCTTTAAGGCCACTGCCGGAGTTCACTGTGAGCTGTGGAGGGGCAGGACTCGCCTCTGCTAATGTTCAGTATGGAAAACTACGCACACTTATTGCTGTGTGCTGTACAATAGACCCTTTTCCATGCAATGTGGAAAACAAATACAGCCAGATTAGATCTAAGTCTTCATCCCGTGTCTACTCCAATCAGAGGAGCACTGGCATCCTTCATTAGCACTCTGCACTACAATCGCCAAAACGTTGACTAAAATAACTTAAAATTGCCCTTATACAATATGTGCTGTTGCTTTGAGCACTCAGCTACGTCAACTGGGTCTCAGCGCCACACGGCCTGATACTGACATTACTCAACACAAGTGGAAAAGGGAGAGTTTGTGCATCTCTAATGGCGCTGTAATTACTTTTCTATTAGTAACCCGATATCCGAGAGTTGGAGTTGCCAAGGGACCGACCGAGGCAGGAGACATGCTGTTCCTTCACCAAGTCAATGAGAAACATGTTTGGTTTGTGCGTGCCCATAACTCTGCACGAGACCTCGCGACTCCCGAGGCTGGCAGCGCTCCACGGGCCACTGCTGTTCGTGTGAGGAACAAAGCCACTGTATGAGAGGCTGCACTTAAGGATATAGGGTTCACCGAGGCCCAGTTGCTCGGCTCCCTTTGAAGCATCTTTAACTTAGAGATGATCACTTCAACTGCATTTTTTTTTTGGTTCACTTTTTGCATAAATTGACCGCTAAATTAGTAAATATGTGCAACTGGCCCGGGTACCGTCTTCAAATAAGTTTCCCCTCAGTTTCTCCACCCATCCTCATCCCCATTTAAACTTTACTACCCAGTCTTATTTATCAAAAAAGCGTACAAAAAGAAAGTATTAAATTCCAAATATGCTCCAACAACAATTGCTGTCACACAGTAAATTGCGACTTAAGGGGAGACACTACAGGCAAAACTCTTTTTTCCGGGTTTTGGGCCAGTTTTCTCTCTTAATAAATAAACTTTCACCTGAAAACAAATACATTATTGCACTCAATATTCAACGTTTCACTATTCACCTTATTCAGCCTTTTGTTGTAAAAGCATTTCCTCTTTGTCTTAGCACTTACTGTGAGCTGAGATTCCCATTGTTGTCAATATAAGAGAACATAGAAAGTAAAATGGTAATTAACAAAAAAACTTGCAAACACCCATCCATCCACCCATTCATGTTCGTCTTCTTTATCCGGGGCCGGGTCGCGGAGGCAACAGTCTGAGCACAGATGCCCAGACTTCAGCCAAATTCACACATCGCCACCGGGCTAAGTGCGGACAAATGGAGCCTGCTTACACGCTGCGTATGTCATTCACACCTGACAGCCACAGCTGCCTCGAAGCCGGCTAACCATAAGCATTCACACACACCGGGGTCAAAAGCCGTGAGGGGCGGAGAGTGGTCGGGGTTTGCATAAAAAGCAAGTTAATTATGAAAAAAGAGATGCACCGTGAGCGGAACTTCGAAAAGATGGATTAAGTGGACCTTGTTGTGCTATTGCTGCTCATGCGCCAGGTTAAAAGGATTAACGAAAGGATTGTGCAAACGTAATGTCATTGATCGAGGAAAGAGAAAAGACAGAACCTGTGCAAGAAGGCAGGGCAGCAGTCTGCTGGAAATTGGTCTTGCAGCGCAAACGAACCATTTGCACCCAGTGGCTTCTCTTTCGCAATAATGTGCTCCTCAACATGAGTGACGATGAATAATAAAAAAAAACAAACACTTTTGCCACTCCAAGAGGCTGATTAGCCAACCAATGTGTGTGCACGCCACACTGTTCCATTATGTCCAGGTTGAACCTGTGTCCAACCCGGCGATTCTTCGGCTACCTGGGTAAAGGCCGCGTGGCATAGTATGTGTGAAAACTGGTGTGAAAGGAGGCTTCTGCGGGGGCGGAGCCGTTTATATATACCTCACAGCGGCAGAGCTGCTAACGTCACATCAGTTCTGTGTCGTCACATCGCTGGTTCAACCAATAAGGTGACAGACTCTAAAAGTCAAATGCCATATAATTTTACCCTTGAGAGGGCGCCACACAGACGGTTTTAAGCACAAAAGTTAGATTTCTACAAATGTGCACTAAAATGTCAAAGTAATTATGGAGACATGTAGGCAACACTATTAGACACCCATTTATACAGTTAATCAGCAAAAAAAAGTTGATTTGGTGTTTAGTTGTTCTTTAAAGACCTTGTCTTTCCAGCGTGTCCTGGGTCTTCCTGGGGCCTCCTCCCAGTGGTACATGCCCGGAACACCTCTCAAGGGAAGCGACCAGGAGACATCTGAAACAGATGCCCGAGCCACGTCAGCTGGCTCCTTTCGACGTGAAGAAGCAGCGGCTCTACTCTGAGCTCCTCCCAGGTGACTGAGCTCCTCACCCTATCTCTAAGGGTGCGCCCAGCCACCCTGCGGAGGAAACTCATTTTGGCCGCTTGTACCCGCGATCTTGTCCTTTCGGTCATGACCCAAATCTCATGACCATAGGTGAGAGCAGGAACATAGATCGACCGGTAAATCGAGAGTTTCGTCTTCGACTCAGCTCCTTCTTCACCACAACAGTCCGATACAATGACCGCATCACTGAAAACGCTCACCGACCCGTCAATCTCACGCTCCATCCATCCCTCACTTGTGAGCAAGACCCCGAGATATTTGAACTCCTCCAGTTGAGGCAAGGACACCGACTGAACACCCTCAAAGGAAATAAGATTGTGTGGCTCAGGTTTAGTTTCAGTGGAAAACAACATGAAAAAAGTGACCTAAAATAATTTTTCTAATTGGTTAATTGTCTGTGAGGAACTGAATTTATACATTTACATATACATTTCAGCCCATTGCAAGTTCCTGAATACAGTGAAAATTGTAACTTTAGTAGCTTCTACAGACTCCAAACCTTCCAGCTTCAAACATAACACTATTTTGAAGGTTTGTTTGGAGAGTTTTTTTTTTTATATTTAATTCCTAGACTGATTTATTGGGTTTTGAACCATAAAAAACACATATCACATATAACTGGCTTATTAAAAAAAATAAACAAGATATCCAAAATCACCAGTGAACAAATCTTTGTGACTAATATGATATGTATGTTGATATGTATCAACAAAATATAATCTATCCATTCTTTTGATTTTTTTGCCAAAAATATAGGTATTTTTGGCCATTTCTGTGCATAAAACGCCTTATTATTATATGGATGTCACTCAATTTGAAGTTGTTCCCTTCACTGCCAGTATCTCGCCTTAAACCTGATATGAAACTTGAAAAATCTAAATCGTTTCCGTTCATCACTTTCTTTTGGACAGTTACAGCAGCCCCTGGTCCTTATTCCCTTCATTGGCTTCCAAATAAAACCGTGGTCAGTGCGGGTACAAATGGAGCTGATCAGCCGTGTTTTGTTATGTTTACAACACAAACAATAAACATCCTGGTAGTTAAGCTGCAGGGCCAGCACCGGCCGCTCAGCGACACACATCTTTCTTTTATTACGTGGATTAGGATCTAAATGGAGTTTTATCTCTTCAGCACCACAAACATAATCAGGGTAATGAGAAACAGAAGCACATAGTCATCACTCCGGAGTTGTGAAGAAAGTGAGAATTAATGCTTTTCAAATTGAGAAAAGTTGCTTTTAATAAGAGGATTACTTTTTTAATCTATTTTTTAATTCAAACATTCATATCATCATTAAAAAGAGTAGTAGTAGTAAAAATGTGTTCGAGCAATGCACTTTCAAAAATGGTGAATTTAAAGGTGCATTGTGGAACTTTAACGCGTAAAACACAACCTTGATATAGTGTGTATTTGACCCGATAGTGACCCAGTGGCTGCATGAGTAGTTAGCATTGGGTCACTGAAAAGGTTTTTGTTTTCTGCATAAAAAGTTCCACAATGCACCTTTAAAGAGAGCAGGTTAAATGGTCAACAAACTTACTGTAAGCTTTTTCCATCAGTATCGTGTTTTTTCTACAAAAACATACCATACACCCAGTGGTGGCAGTAACCAAGTAAATTAACTTAAGTCAGGGATTAAAGCAAAAAATTTGCATCTGACTGAAAAATGTTTCCAGTTAAATCACACACATTTTTTGCTGTGCGTTAGCGGAGCACATGCATACATATTATTATCTATATATAGTATATTTTCACATAGCGGTCTCTCTCGCATGTACCTCCTATAGTAACAGAACACAAGCCTGAAGACGTCAGGACAATGTCCCAACAATAAATTATTGTGAATAAGAACAAACAAAACCATGGTTGGGGGCCGATTTTTTTAGGTTTCAGATGTAATTTCTTGCATTCTGGTGCATTTTAAATGATAAAAATAATATTTTCAGCTGTTCCTTTTACTGTTGTCAAAAATGGGCATTTTGCTCAAAAAAAGAATTATGTTTAGTGAAAAACCAGATCATATTCACTCTGTTTCAGTACATTTTAACATGTGCAGAGTACATGTACAATATATGGGTTCAGGAAGTACACACTTTAATTATTGCATCTTCCTTACATTGAAATGTGATAATGAAAATGTTCAAATATA
>OMNZ01109641.1:18594-32775 GCA_900303255.1 Lesueurigobius sanzi | reverse complement strand
TATCGCTGCTTGCATCATCAGTGACATCTGCTGGAGGCAGGAAGTGAGCAAGAGAAATAAGATTAAACTAAGACTAGTGATTATAAGCGTAAAACTACAACAAAAAAATGTCGTCCTGTTGTGCCTTAAGGAGCAAGAACAAGAGGAATGACATTTGAGACGATAAAATAAGGTTTTATCTGATATTTCCAACAACAGTTAGACATTTGTTTATCGTTACTATGACAACAGCTACAATGGAAATAGATAGGAATCTAGCTTTCCGCCTCCAGCTAAGCCCCAAATGTTGACAAACAACATCTATATAGTCTATAGTTAAGCATATAAGAAAATAAGGCCTCACGGAGAGGACTTTACATCATAATATGTTTGGCCATTTCTGATTAAGGCTTCATTTTAGTTGGTCCTGGACTCGAGTGTGACCAATGAACCTAACGTGATCTCTCTCTTTCCAGTCCACGTTCGCCTTATCCTCCTCCTCCTATGAGGTCAGTGTAACCCAGTCCACTACTAAACCCAAAAACAACAAAGACGAGCGGCTGAATAAACCACTGGGCTGCTCACAGGCTCAGGACGCACACATAACGAGAGCAGTTAAAGAGCAAACAATAAACATGTCATTCAGTTCATCATATTCAAGGCTCAGGCCACTGCACTTTTTCATATGCTGCACATACTTTGGAGTTTTTCTTTTCATAACGATTCAGGCATGCCAAGTAGGATTCAGAGCCTGGCCAGCATTAAAGCGCAGGTAAAAATCTTTTTAATATGTGCAATGTAAGGCTGCACAATCTGGGATGGCTCTCGTTCAAGCCGCTCGTGAAAGGGAAGGACTGATGCTTCAAGATAATTGGGTGAAGCACCCGTTAGTACACGCCTACCGTACTTTTGCCAAATCCAGTCGTGAGAAAAGCATAAACGTCTCTTTGCTCCCTTTTCAGAGCAGAAATAGTTGGTATTTCAGCTAAAACAGAGTCAATTGCGGCATCAAAAGCAAGTCCTTAGACGTAGCTATGTTTGTTATTCTTTGGCGCTTGGTGGTACATCATACCAACATGTCCCGCCCTAAAAAACCCCAATGCAGACACGTCATTGGTCCGCACAAATGGATGAGTCGAGCCGAACATTAGTGATTGGACTCTTTAAAGTTTGTGAAATCACAAATCTCACGGGAATACATCTTGCAGCGCGAGGTTACGAGATTGACACATTTTAAAAATGCTTGGAATGTATAAATTTGCAAAAGTTTAGTTTTAGTCATAATTTTCCTGATGTAGTTTAGTCTTTGGCTTGTTTTGGTCCTGATTTAGTGTTTTTCTGATACAATTGGCTGAAAAACAAATTACTTACAGATTGTGTAAATGGAATAACACAGTGGTTCCCAAAGTGGGGTCCGGGGCCCTTTGGGGGGCCTCAGAGGCACTGCAAAGGGGCCCCCAAAGGTTGTCAACATAACAAACATACTGTATATAGAAAGGTTATGAGTTTGGAAGAAATTATGAATGTATTTATATATATACTACTTTGAAATCAGTATTTATCCTACCGGAAATGTTCTTTTTTATGATTGTGATGTAAGTTTATGACAAAAAACATGACATATTCTAATCAATAATGTTAATTCATATTGTCGCGGTGCAATTTTGGATCAATAGGGGGGCCATGATCTGCTGGACTTTGGGAATAGCTGCGTTATCACAATGTTTCACACCCAAACCACATATCGCACATTTTTTCAATATTGTGTAGACATAGTGCAATGTAAGTTTTGATTTATGATTTTGTTTGTCATAAAGGTCACTGTGATGAAAAGTAAAGGTGTCATCCTCATCACTCATAAAGTTACTGGGTTACTAAAGGTCAAATAAGGCACTAATATCAAGTTTTTCCCCACAATGCACCTTTAAAATGTTCTAAAAGTTTTAAACCATAAACACAATGCATACAATGTGACCATGACTAAAATAGAAATGCAACAAGGCATGTATTTTAGGAATCTGATGCATCTTTGAGCCTATAATAGCTCATGATAACTGAACAGCTCCTTCAAAACATGACGACGGTGCTAGTTTGTGGTCACAGTGAATGATTCCTCTCTTTTGCAAACATCATGTCACACTTTATTACCATCATCCTTTGCTCATGCAGAGGCTGTGTATCCGTACCTGTGATGAGACTGGAGACCAGCAGGGGCAGCACCAGCATCTGTAGCATCCTCATGAGCAGCTCTCCGGGAAAAGAGAAGAACTTCACCTCTCTGTACGACAGTTTGTACTGGCGCATCGCGAAGCCCAGGATGATCCCTGTCAACATGAAAATCAGGCCCATTACTATTGTGTTCCATATGTTTAAACTTAAAGGAGCATTTTGAACGTTTTCAGCAGAAAAAAAAAACCTTGATATTAGTGCGTATTTGTCCTATATTAATATAAAATCTGCAGTAGTTCCACTTCCAGGTTGTACGGGTGAACTCTCGTTAAGAATGTTTTTGGATAAGGACCTAACCTACAGTATTTAAATCTCATACTTGTCTGCTTTTAGTGAACATCTCCATGGGGTCGAGCTGGAGACATCCCCGCTCCCAGTAAAGCTACAGTCAGGTCTGAGGAGAGTAGCCACTCACAGTAAAGACACGTTTGTTTGGGCATGTTTTATGTATTTTTTCAGCAATAAAAAAATATCTGTAATAAAATATATGCTTGTATCTTATTCTATTTATTGGGTGAAATGCCACGCAGTGTACCTTTAAAGAGGCGATGGAAAATAAGCCTGTCCACTCTCACTTTAAAGTCTGGCAGGAAAGACGAAGGCCAGCTGTAAAGATAAGCCAAATTCCCAAAATGATGTTTGTGTACTAGATGTTAAAAGTATTCTCCTTTTTTTTTTCCTTTTATGCAGGTTTAATATCAAGTTTAGAAATGGGCATGATTGATAGCTGTACTTTCATCATACATTTTTAACAAATAATACAGTATCTCTTTGTAGCAGTGGATTTCAAGTGGTGGATCTGGACCCAAAAGTAGGTCACAAACCATTTCCCAAAACCATTTATTTACTGAAAAATCTATGACACACACTACTTGAGTCTGTTTCAATTACTGTATTCACAAAGCATTCTTATGAAGACAAAACTCTTCTTAAAAGAGAGATGCTCCAAATGAATGTGACGCTAAGAACATCACTCCCCTCATTATTATGATATTTACATTATATTGACAATGGAAATGCAAAGACACGCCCTCTAAACTTCCATTATGTGCATGACAAGAGCATGAGGCAGTACTAATTTACATTTACTCAAGTACATGTGAGTAACATTTTGAAGTTAGTATACTTTTCAGAGTAATTTTATCACATACTTTTTACCTCTATAATATTCTGAAATGACAAAAGCCCACATATTTTGTCTAAAGTCCTTCTGACCATGACATGTTTGAACCTGCCCAGAGCAGAGTGGCTACTGATGAGCAGTCACCTGTGAAAGTCTGATTTCGACTGAGACTGCATCTAAAATGGGAACAAAATAGCTCCTTCCTCCTGTTCCTTAACCTTTGAGAGCTACGTCAACAATAAGATCCCTCAGCAGTTAGGAGCAGGAGCTTCAGCTGGGCATTTGTACAATCTGAACCTTCCTCACCAGCGGAAACAACGGGGGAATTTACGTCGCCAACAGCTGATTAAAATACTCAATAACCCACACTCCAGACTAAAACACTCTTTATTCTGCTGCACACCACTGACTTTAAACAGGTTGTCAACAGGTTTTCAATGAAGAGCACTTAATAAACCTCATGCAAACATCACTGACTCACCTCTACCACAGATATAAAAATGGTCTGGACAAATATCCCACTAAGTCCTGTCCTTTGGTTTATCATTAGTCCATATACTACGATCTTTAAAGAGTGAGGCTGCTCTGTGGAGACTCTAAACATTTATTTTGTCACTTTTATAAAGTTTGTGTAGATCATTTTATTGAATTAAACGTGTGTCTGTCAATCATAAACAGTGTCCGTGCAGAGATCGGTAATTTTCAGAAACACTGAGAGAGGACTGTGCAAAGGATTGTGGGATCCCTCATAGCCCCTTATCACTGGTGAGGAACCTCCAAAAGTTCCTATGCTAAAGGAGCTATGATAGGAAGCATCACAGCTCCTTTCCTTGCTCCTTACTAATGGAACTGGCGAATTTAGACGCTCCTTGTCATGGCTGTCGATGATGCGCGTCCAGGTCAACAATAAGGAGACAGAGATTCCTAGGATTATTTTCCCATTTTAGATGCAGCCTGAGACTATCTCTGCTCTATACTACCACTGATCACTGGCATTCTCTCCAAAAATATATATTTAAATGAAATCATTTTTAGAAATACGTGAAAGATTTAGAATTTTTGTGTCCATTTTGACTGTGATAATATTCTAAAACTGCAGATTTTCTGTGCGTAAGACTCCTGACTGTCCTTAGGATTTGTTCATCCAGACAAACTCTTTCAGCTAAGACCACATTTTGTGAATGCCTAAAATGATCTGAAGTCGGCCTTAAGAACAAATTTGTGCATAAGTTTGTTTCGTGAATGAGGCCCAATGTCATTTAGGCGGTTCCTAATTTAGCCTAACATCCAGGTGGCCGACCCTTTCACCTGGAGTAGAGCACTTCCTAAATATAAGCAGCTATCCCTGGCCCTGTGTAACCCAATAAGGGGCAGCAGATGGGTGACCTGTGGGTGGCTGGATAACTTCCTACTGAGAGAGGGTCAAAGGTTAATGGCACAGGTCAGGAGTCAGCTAAGGTCCAGTCTGAAAAGTCAAGCTAAGATTCCTTTAGCCTCTCACCCACAGACTTTCTATTCTCTGACTTTATACATCCTGTTAGAGATGAATTGGTTTAGTTAAGATTGATGGGATACTGATGGTGAAGATCAGATCGTGATGTTCTTTGATAATATGACAACCAAACAAACTAAATAGTAGTGCACTGAAAGTGATGGGAGTAAAAGAATATCCATCACTACTGCAGATACTTGAGACTGTCTACAAACAGGCAAGAAAAATAACTTCTTATTCCTCCCATGTCCTGCACTCCCATGAGCTGCTCCCATCCAGACTAAGCTATAGAGTTACACTTAAGAAGAAAGAGATACCTAACAGGTATAAGAACTCATTTCATATCAGTGAACCTCCTGAACTCAGGCCAAAGAGCAGAGCGCAAAAATGCGATGAAATGTTTTTATATTGAATAGAGTTACGTTCACGTTACAACATTCTTAAGAGCCTATACTTTAAGTTGAGGTGGAGGGCAGCTGAAGGTTTAGGTTTATTAAACGCAATTTCCCTTGTGGATCTATAAAGTCTGTCTAAGTCTAAACATTGACATAGAAAGAACAAATATTTAACCTGAAATGTGTCAATCACAAGATAGAAATAAAAAAAAAGCAATAGAAAAAATATCTACGAACCTTCTATGGCAGTGAACATGGTAATTGTCAAAATGCAGATTTCTAGTCTTAGTTTATTGTTAATTTCTCTGTAATTCTTGGGCCAATCCACATGAAACTAAAACTGTCCCAAATTTCAATGTCTTCTCAGTCAGCACATATGAACTCAGGTCTAACTATTTTCACACATGAACTATGGCCTTTTTATAAGGTTTAATCATTTTCTCATAACAGTGTCCAAAAGTGGTGACAATATTCAAAAAAATGTGTGGATGTTGGCCAGTAGAAACTTTCAGCCATAAGAATAATATGGCAGGTTTGTGAATCCATTCACTATGAAATAATGATCAGGTAAAACATTTGTCAATTTTCTTTTGGGAAATTTCTTTCAAAAACTGTTTCTCTCCCATAGAGTTGTATTGACATCTGCTCATGCTGAAATAGCATGAACGCAACCTATTGTATTTATCCATTGTCTTGTCATGGTGTGTATTTTAATTTTCTTATGTAGCAGCCAGCCTGTGTCCAATATAAATTTCCCTTTGGGACACATAAAAAGTATTGAATCTTGAAGAGTTCCTCCATAAATTGTTAGTAGTAATTTGTTAGTCACTGGAAAGTTGTTCGGCATGTCCTTGGTCACCTTGCTTGTGGGTTGCATAGTCTGTTGCAAATTGATCATGCGTGCATTGGCATCTTGCATGTTGGTGTAATGTCTCCAGTGTGGATAAGAGAGACATATTAGATATTAGTTAACTTTATTATCTCCTGATGCTCTTTCAATGCTGTTTGATCATTAAAAACAAAGCTTGTTTCATACATGAGTAATTCTGAATATCCAGGCTCCTTCTCAAAACACTTGTCCGCCCACCTGCTGATGGTGGCGCTTCTCTTTGTTTTTAGAGTGTACACAGCTCCACTCCAAAGTATATGTTGTTTTAAGCCTTACCTGAACTGCTTTACGCGACTCTGTGCCAAAAGAAACTTCAGGCATTTGGTAGGTTCAGAAATACAGGTTGAATTATTTTTTATCTATTTTGCCTTTTCCAAATAGCCTCTTTTTACAGAAGTGGAAACATTCTGACCAAACTTCCTATAAAGCATTTAAAAAGGGCTATTTATATTAACAGGATATAAAGCTGAAATGTTTAATTCAGAGGAGCTGGAGATTTCTCTAAAAGGCTCATTTGACTCTTTCAACACAGTCATTGTTTCCAGACAATGAAGTGCAGAGGAGCAGCAGCTTTGAAAAAATAAATAGGCTGTTAGAGATGTTTGTTACCTATTGCTCCCTTTCTCCCACTTTTATTAACCAGGGTCGATGGATATTGTTGGTGCGCTAGACTATGTGGCACAGCACGTGAGCAGAAGCATGCGCACACTGTTTTCCCTTTTCAGTTTGTAGTAGAAGCGCACATTAGGGTATAGTGACGACATATCCATACAGATGTGCAGCACAGATCACAACAGCGGAGACTTCTCTACTAGGGATGGTACCGAAGGCTCTCTCTTCTCTCATTGATGCATTCCCTGCATTTCTGATCAGTGCTGCCCCGGGGCCTGCCTCTTCTCCACGGTGATGTTTGAGCCACGCACTCATTTTACTGATCGGCCCCAAACTAAAACAGTTTTTTAGTTTGGGTGTTTCCCATCAGGGCTTGACCACCGGCCACAAGATATGAGTGATAATGTGGAGTAAGTGTGGCTCTAGTTTAATTTACAGCAGTAAGTTTTCATTTAGGTCCTGTCCCCTAGAGCCAAATATGACCTACAGCCTGTGAATAACATAACTAAGCGTTTAAAAACACTAAACTTAAGGAAACTAAATTTTTAATATTATTTATTTAATACACATTTTGGTTTATAGTTGTACTTTACCAGCCTTATAATGTCTGTATGTGCTGAATTTAATTTATGAATAAATCAGGTCCAAATATAGAGCAAGAAAAATATATATTTTGCATTGAACGTACCGATAAGAGTACCGTTAAAGTACCGCTACGATAAATAGAGATAATATCTATTAACTGAGGTTCAGGAGCGGACCAGGTCTCAACCTCCTTTCCTCAAGCCACTCCCTCAGACCTGCCACACCTCTAATCACCCCCCTTTATAACCAGCCAAGCCCTTCATTCTGTTTGCTCGATCTGTCGACCCCACCCTCCCTTCCCATTTCTCATGTTTTGTCTTTCAGCGCTGATTTCTGCTCAGAAGGGGGGGTCCTGAAGTTGTCGGGCAGACCAGCTCTTTCGGAGACAGAGCCCCTACCCAAAGTCTCATCTGCCCACCATCACCTCTACAGAATTCTGTCAATTCAATAAATTCCTCAAATGCATTAGGTTGTGGCGTGGTCCTTGCTAGTGAATGGACAAGCGTGGGAAACCTGGTGGAGCATGGCCACGTTGGACAACCTGATGAAGTTCACAGCGCGACTCGACAAAACATCATTAAATAACCATCGTTCAGGGTGAGTTATGGTCTACAAAACTAGAGCTAGAAAATTGCCCACAGCATGAAAAAATATGTTTCCACCTTTCACGCCTGAAGCAGTTTGTTGCCTTTTGCTTTTGTTTAAATTGTGGCCCAAGTTTTATCGGTAGCCTGATGGATGCCTTGACTCCCCGGCCTGACACGGAGACCCATGCATTAGCCCAAAACCTGCGTAATACATATTCAGTATCTATCCATCCCCCTGAAAACGATGTCACCTCTCTCTCGCCTCTCAGCTTCACCAAACAGAGACATTCCTCAGCATCTCAATAATCTGTGGAATTTTCTGCACTATAGTCAGATTTCCCTCTTGATTTAACGCAGAACCATTTCCAACTTTCTGCTAAGACTGCGTGGCTAATACATCAAAAGTTACAGCGGCTTATTACCAGATGAATAAAGTACAGGGTTCCGCTGCCTCTACCTTACTCTGAACTTTTAAAGATCCATTCTCATTTTAGTGGTGCGCTCCATTCCCCAAATCTCAGCTGAGGCGATGCACTTAGACCAAAAAAATAATCTATGTTTTATTTGATTTTTGAAGTTTATTCCATGATCACAGGATGGCAAAGAAGATTTGGTAACTTTTTATGCGGAACAACATGAGACATTAGTGCATATTTTACCTTTTAGTGACCCAGTGGCTGTGTTGGTGGTAAGGTGGTGCTTTACTTTTCCTCACAGTTTGTAAACACAAGTGACATTTTGCAGCTTGTGATCCATGATGTGATCCACGATGAGTCACATGTCAGTCCTGTTCATTTTCGTATATACACACAGCCATACTTATCAATGAAACTGACACTTTGATGACGGTGGACTATCACCTCCTAACCTTGACTAAAATTGATGCAGAAAAACGTATCCATGTGTTTGGCTCATCAAGGTTGGACTATTGTAATTCCCAACTTGTCTAAAACTTCTCTGAGAAGCGTTCAACTGCAAGAATATTAACTGGGATGATTAGAAGAGAGCACATAACTCCAGTGCTGAAGCCTGTCCACTGGCTTCCTGTTGAGTTTAGAATTAAATTCAAAATCCTCTCACATACAAGGCAATAAATGGAATAGCTCCATATACCTCTGAGAAGCAGTATTTCTATATCAGCCAAACAGAGCTCTTCGCTTTCAAAATGCAGAACTAGTGGTGATTGCTTGTGTTTCTAACAGCACAATAGGAAGAAGAGCCTTTAGCTACCAAGCTCCGGTTTTATGGAATCAAGTTCATCTCAAGTTAAAGGAACAGGCCACAATTTTCCATACTGAGATATGTTCTTACCTGAGCTTAGACGAGTTGATGTGTACCTGTCTGGTTGTGCCCTCAGTCACGCACAAAGACCAAAGATGTTAGCATTGTTAGCCTTCTTGGCATATTCCTATGCTAAGAAGGCATGGGAATAATGCTGACAGAGTCTAAATGCTAATAACATCTTTGGAAATACCAGACAGGTACACATCAACTCGTCTAAGCTCAGGTAAGAACATTTATCAGTATGGAAAATAGTGGCCTGTTCCTTTAAAGAAGCACACAGTCTCCACACATAAGACTAGGCTTCTCTTGAAATAGGTCACTGCTGCCACCTACTGAGGAAAAAGTAATGTAGAATTGCTTATTTAGGCTTTAAAGTATGCAATTTAAAGTATGTAAAGTAGAAATATACATTGTTTTGGAACTTATTGAGAAGCCTATGAAAACAGCTTGAAATCACAGATGTCTTTGAGAAAGAGAGTATTTTTAGGTACATTATGCCTATGGTCAAACTGCTAAATAAGATTTGAAATGAACACTTATTTGAGGGGTTCAAGACTTGTCGCAGTACATTGAAAGTGGTTGCTGAACCTACTGCAGCTGCGGACCACTGAACTACCCTGCACAAATACAAATATAAAAGCATTTCTAAGTGATGGAATCATTTTTTTAAAGTCTACCAGCTCTCACAAAAAAAAGCCATATCTAAAGTATAAGTCTTAAGTATTCAGTAAGTTCTTGCTTCCATTTCCATAAGGTTGTGCCCCTCTAATGATGTGACATTGTATGTGCCGACACAGGAGCAGATTTGGATATTTTCATCTCGGTGAACAAATAAAACATTTATGTGAACGACCGCAGCAAAGCGAGCCCTAACCACCAGAGAACCCAAGGTCCCTGTGAATCTGGATGGCCTCGCCGTGAGAAAACATGCCGTCTCTTTTTAGAACAAAGACTTCCAAAATAATGAATCGCTCCCACACGACCCACAAGGACAAAAGTGTATCCCAAATATGAGCATCTGCACCCACAGTGACTCAGCCTGGCAGTGACGCAGGGACAGCTAAAAAAGTAAAAGTACTTCACAACAATTACTTCACTTAAGTCCAGTTGTATTGAAGCTATTCACTCACATTTCAGGGTTATGTTACTGTAAAAGGGAGATGTGTCACAAAAAACCACTGTATCGTTTAAGGCCCGCCTCTCACTCATTGGCTTTCCTTTGCTGACTGCAGACGCATCATTTTGAATCAGCTGCTTACGTGGGTGAACACTCGGGGACATAGCTAGTCCCCACAAATTCATGGATAAACATGTTGTGTAGGTCTCACTCATGTTTACTTTTCAGGAAGAAAAACGTTAATCTGAATATAGTGCAACTTCACAGAGCAGCGATTCATCTGCTGTAGCGCCGCCGTGAAAACATTTCACTCATAATTTTTTCTCTGCCCTCCAGCTGTTTTTGAGTGTTTATTCAATTTCATTTGAAGAAAATTTCATGAAAACAGACAAAATAAGATCCAGCTCTTTTCACAATCGAGATCCGGTTTGAACCGTTCAAAAGAGCCAATTCGGTCATGAACGTCACATCACTACTGCTGTTCCCGTGTGTGACCACCTTGACAGATTTATTTCCAGGTGTGTGAAAGCAAAAAAGACCCCTCATCCTGGTTTACTGTCCCAGGGGCGCATTGTAAAATTAACACTGTAAAGCAATGTAAAGTTAACAATAGAAGACCAATCAAACTTTTTTGGACTAGTTGTCTTCCTAGAAAAAGTAAGATTATTTAAAACAGGAAGACACAGGTCAGGACCATAGTCAGCACAATAAGCAGACTATGAAGCTGCTTAGGGCCCCGAGACCACCAGGGACCCCCCAGTAGTGCATACATTTGCACTGCAGGAGTTGTGTGCCTCATAACTTTCCCTCAAATGTAGAATGTCTCCTCAAAATTTACAAACATATTCAGGATAAAGGGTGGGGGAACTGACTGTCTAATTTATTCGAATATATATCAATCAATCAATCTTTGCTTATAGAGCGCTTTTCATACAAGAATGTAACACAAAGTGCCTTACAACACAGCACCAATCCCCTTCCCCATTCAACCCCCCGGCCCCCACTAATATCCGCCCAAACACGCAAAGAAGCACACCCCTCCACTCATCCAACCCCTCGACTCCCACAGGCACTCAGCCAAGCACAGCCAAACACTCACACAAACACACACCCAACCTCCCAACTACCACAAGCACCCACGCACACCGAGGATCATTCCCCTTCGCATGGCCATTCAAGCAGGCCCTCGGGCAACCAATGACCTATTAGCCCATGTCCGACTGTGGACGAACAGGGATAAACTTAGACCCCATCCACACGAAGACAAACTCAGGCCTAGACACAAAAATATTCTATGAAACCCACGTATCATCCACATGAAGCCGGTGTTTTGGGGGTCTGAAAAAGATAAACTTTGAAACTAGGTCTCAGAGTGGTTACTGCCTCTCCGCAGCTTTTCCTAAAACGATGACGTCACAGCGCCAGGGTTGTCTTGTTTTGCATAATCTACTGACCTTATAATGGCTTTATCAACCCAATCCAGCGCTGTTCTGACTGTGATACTCCTCTGCTTCACCGTGAGCCACAGGTGACACACGGAGAAAAGCCCCACGGAAATATCCTCCATTCTGTCTTTGTACTGACAGCTACAGTCTGTTTACGGACAGTATTTCTGCTCCCGTCCTGTGAAATCTCAAACATAAATCCTCCTCTTTGTTTCTTATGTAAATAAAAAAAAAAAAACACGGAATAGTTTCATATCACTACATTGTGTACAGTGCTATCTACAGTGTTGTTCTGCTTTGGGAGGCGTCCTGTAGAGGTGTCACAGCGCCACACCCAGGCCTGGAGCTGTACTACAGCGTTTCCACACACATGAGTAGATCCATGTTGATGCCCACATTTACTGAACCGGCTCCATGTTTACGGAGAACGTTTTTGAAATTATAAGCATTTTGTCTTTGTATGGATATGGCCTGAAGCTTGACATGCAGCTCCAAAGTAGACCTAGGCCCTGTTTAGTTCATGCAGGCTAGAGGCCGACTGTGAGGCCTTTGGGTCTTATGTTCATCTGGGGAGGAACAGGGTTGACTTGCTGCGAAACATGGAGCTATCCGAGATTAAACTGATGTTGGGCCCCATGACATCATTCCGCTTAGGGCCCTATGAATGCATGGGCCGGTCCTGGGAAGACCAGTGATAAATGTATTTAATATGTTTGTCTTAAAAATGACCAAACTTTAATTAATTTAATTAATGAACTGAATGAATTGAAGACAAGCTAAGACCTTACCTTAAATAAACAAGTCCTCAGCTGCACAAACAGACATACAGCGCGGGGCATCCATCCTACAGCCTGTTCCCAATGCTCTGCAAAGGTCAGCCGATCAAGAACACACTTGATGAAATAATGAGATGAAAAACGGATACCTGGATTGTCCCTGAGTTGCCCACTGAATTACAGCGGTTTGTTTGTGCGGAGCTGTTGACATTTAGAGAGATTTAAATAGTTCCGTTATTCACGCCGCTCGCATTAGTTCGACATGAATTAGTGGCACAGTTATTTGTAAGACTCGGATTGTATTGTATTTCCAGAGGCAGGGCAGCAGTATAAATTAATCGCGTGAAAAAGCTACAGGATTAAACTAGGCCTGAATGTAAGGATTTCATCACTTCACATATCACTGCGCCGCACCGAGACTCTCCGTCAACAGCCCATTATGGCCAACAGGCACACTGTTCAAACACTGCCCCTGAAGCAGCCATCATCCACTTCAAAGGAATCCCTGTCTTCAACTGAGTATTACCCATACTCACTGCAACAAACAATATATTTCTTCTTTGACATGAATGATTCGAACTGGATCTCTATTTGGAAATACATGGATCTTTTCTGTTTGTTTTTTATGCAATTTTGCGCAAATGTAACTGAGCAAATACATGAAAAAGCCCAGAAGCAGAGCAGAAATCATGGAAAGTTTTCGCTTGGCAAGGCTGTTTTAGCCTTTTCTTCCCTAAATCGTCGTAGAAAGCTTTATTTACACAACACGCATTTCAGGTAGAATGAATCCTGTCTGAGAAAATTATTTAGAAGACACCATCAGTTTTCTGTCTGGCTTTGTAAAAAAAATCAATATAAAAATGATGTTTATTGGGGTATAAAACAAGTTAGGAATTAAATATTGGAAAATCCCACTGAACAAACCTTCAGAATATTGTTAACTACAAGATTGGAAAGTTTGGTGTCTGTAGGTGCAACTGAAGTGAAGACTTTGTTGCAGGAGTAAACTCAAAGCGTAATTTGCAGAAAAGGTGCTTTCAAATTTATTTTTCATGTTTTTCTCCCCCGAGTTTTCACAGTAATGATATTATTATACAGCAGGGATCTCCAACCAGTAGCTCACCAGCCCTTTCCACATAGCTCGCCAAATAATTTTCTAAATTTCTATATGCATGAGTCAAGTTTTTATATGCATACTGTTTTTTTATCATTGAACACAGTCTCCAAACATTTAAGTAAAGAATAAAGAGGAAACTCAAGCAATTTTGTGAAAGAATTTGTGTTGAAGTAACATCTTTGTTACAGGTTGATTCGAAGTATCTGTAGCTCACTGCCATTATTGTTGCGCAAAAGTAGCTCACGCCGTAAAAAAAGGTTGGAGACCCCTGTCATACAGCATCTTGTGCACTTTACGCTTGCCACGTGGATAACACAATTATATCAATATGTGTAATGGTTGCGCGTGTGAGACACCGTGGAAAAATGCGATGGCCAACTTCCTGGTTAACTACGAGACGTGCCTCGGCAAAATATCATAAAATAACCAATGTAGAGGCAGAGGTTTTTCCTTCTACTTTGACATTGAACTTAGATGTTAAGGGTCAAAATTGCACTCTCAAAATTGCCCTCCTGCTGTGTCTGAATGGATCCCAAAGAATCGGCGCCCAT
>OMNZ01109641.1:1875-15757 GCA_900303255.1 Lesueurigobius sanzi | reverse complement strand
CCAAAACCGTGGAGCTTCAGATGATGGGATATGAAGATGATTCGTTAAGGTGTTCAAAAGTGTTATTGAAGGACATATCAAGCATATAAGCATCTTAAAAACAGGCTTGGCACTGGCAACTCTCAGTGGATCTGGAGAAGCAGATGAAATTCCCCCAGACATCCTCCTAGTCTCAGAGAGCACCAAGAACCTCATAATCATGGAGCTGACCGTGCCTTGGGAGGACCGGTTGGGAGAAGCCCATGAAAGAAAGATGACCAAATACCAACAGCTGGTCACGGACTGCCGAGCACAGGGCTGGAAGGCAAGATGCATGGCCATCGAAGTTGGCTGCAGAGGATTTGTGGGGCGCTCCCTCCACAGAGCCCTCAGTGTGCTGGGCATTGCAGGTCTAGCAAAGAACAGGGCCATCAGTACTTTTTTTTTTTTACCAAACTGCAAATATACAGTATTAGCATTGTCTGGCGCTTTTGTCACGCCCTGACCCATTTGAAAGAGGGGGGTATTTTTCATGTAAGATTAACTGCTGTTTGGATAAGTATCACTCATAACTCCATTAACTCCATAACTATTCACATCCACGTTTAGTGTCAGTGTTTTTTAATTTAAAAGGGACATTGTTGTACTTCTGATTGTTCCCAGCAGATATTTTGAAGAGTTTTTTATCCTTGGGGTCCTTGGGGATGTCACAAGCCATGATATCGTCCGTAAACTTAAATACATTGGCCCTCATTTATCAAAGTTGCGTACGGCCAAATCAGGGTGTAAATGAGGTGTATGAAAAAAGTCACCACCTGTTTGGCATTCATCAATATCGACTGTGCGTATGGTGCGCTCAAATCCTGCACCAAGTCAGGAGGTGGTGTATATATATACACCATCTCTACAGAACATCAAACCACACTGGGAAACTGGCTTTTATCAACACGAAATGCGTCGCCATAGCACATATAACTATCATTGGTGCCAAGGCGGGTTTAAAACTATGAACAGCCCACAGCGGAGACATACAGCAGAGCCTGGCCAGCTGCAGTACTCAGCAGCCTTTGGCACAGATCTTCACGGTGCATGGGCACATCAGGACTCCGAGGAGGTCCACGTCCTGCTGGAGTAGCGTGTGTTCACGCACAGTGAACCCGTTTTGGGTCCACGTTTGAGCAGTACACACACCGCTCTCGGCAGGGGAAGAAAGGCTTGTAACAGTCTCGGTCGGAAAGTTCTGTTCAGGCCCCCCTCGCCACGGAGCTGACCACGCTGATCACTTCTGAGCTGCTGCTGACCGGGCCGCCTCCTGCACAGCTGCTGCGAGAGACGCACCTCACGACGGGGCTGATCATGTACCCCCGGCTCCTGTCCCGCGGAGCTGACCAGCCCCGACTTCTGACCTGTCCACAGGCCATAGAGCTGCTGACCAGCCCCCTCCTGCACACAGGTGCTGTGAGGGCACCGCGGTGGTGCAAACTCGAGTGTCTAGTTTTGGATCTCAGGTCCAACTGCAGCTTTACTGCTTTAGACGATATTCACGCTTTTTCAAGCACTAAACAAATGTTCTGGTAATTTTTTATTGGTGGCAAACTTTTTTTAGTAGCCTTATATTTCATAAAAGTCACTTTTAATAGTCAAAGTATACCAAATATTGCAAGTGCAATATTGGAGATAGCCTAGTTAATGTGGGTAAGTTAATGTGGGTTAGTTTTCAATTGTTTTTTACATTTTATAATCTTCCTGAAGAGCCTAATGTGGTGTTAAATACAATTATTCATTATTTCCTGGTTTGGATAAATGCCGTGTTCTGTGCGTGTCTGCCGCAAAATCCGTGGGCGAGGCCTCCGGATGAATGAATATATGAGGGCATTTTATTCAAATGATGCTGGTTTTCCCCCGCCGCATTTACCATCAGCACATCGTGTGTACGGCAGGATCAGAGCGGACACACAGGTTCATAAATGCCACGTGGACTTCAGGGTATGATCAAAATACACCCAAAATATACACCATTCTCTGCGCAACTTTGATAAATGAGGGCCAATGTCCCAAAATGAATACAGTTTTGGACTAGTCCAGAAGATGTGAGAGTGATTGGCTTTTGAGTGACCACACTGTCTCCAACACTGTCGCTGGTGCCCCTGAAATGTGTTAGTGATGTGAGGAATAATAATTAATCTAATTAGACATTTCCACCCAAATTCCCTCCTCCTCTTGGAATTAGTAGATGTTTGTTGTGTGCTGTACATCAAAAGCCGATCACTCTGATAAATCAACATTCTATTGCTGCTAATCTGTAATTCACCATTTGCCATTTATGCTGCTGTCTCGTATTGTGTTAAGTTACTATTTTATTAGATTTTATCTATTTTTTCCCATAGTTTATTATTTATCTTTATTTTTTATCTATATTTATGTTTCATGTTGCACGAGTACACCAAACAAAATTCCTAGTCTGTGAAACCTTAATTGACAATGGCAATAAACTCTATTCTGATTCTGATTTTCTTCCCATTTGGATTTCACGTATAATGCATTACCCATTTGTTTTTGTGAACCCTTATAGAGTTTGGACACAGTTTTTGTGGGAGGAGATTTGTAAGCATCTGTAAAAACCTTGACTAGATCAATATCAAAATAGGAAGTTATTTTCTAGATTAAATTCCCTTTACAGTTTTTGAAATGATTTGATTTTTGAAGAGTTTTTAATTGTAGGCTTTCTTAGACAGTTTCATTAAAATGGATGAAGAGCAAGAAAATTCTGCAAAGGCCATTCATCAAATCCAAGACTATGTTGTGGATGTACGTGTTCTTCTTATTTTTCTATGCATTATGGTGTTTTATGATGGAAAGAGACAATAAAGTCTATAACTCTGCGTGACTTGGAAGGTTGCGGAGCAGTTTTTACAGTTAACACAGTCGGTTTTCTTCAATGTAGCCACTGCCAACACTTTAATCTGCACAGATCCCCGGATTCAACTGGGCTTATGTTAATTAATTCCACAGGCGCTTTGCAAAGGGATTTGGCTGGAACCATAAGAGCAAATAGTCTGTATTCTGTGAGAAAAACTCACTGTACAATATGTTTTGGTTCACTGTGAGATCATGGCAGCTGTTGGACTGATACAGTATTACTTCAAAACCCAGGTGAAGGCAGGTGTTATGTATACAGTACCGCAGAGAGCTCATTCTCCACATATCTGTCTACTGTACGGATGGTCGGTGTCACTGTCAATTACACCAAGTTCAGTATTTCCAAAGTCTGGAGCTACTCAAATAATAATTCACACCATTCAAAAGGTGTGCTCATGTTTTACAGCGCAAGTCCACATAAAATGACATATAGCAAAGACTGTAGAGTAGATCATTGTAAGTTTCCCATCTTTAACAGAGACTATGGCGGCCTCCCATGATCTAATTTACTCCACCATAGTCTAAAACAAGATAAGCAAGACATTTGGATATGAAATTACAATTTGTGTGCTTCTTTTCTGAACATAAACTATATTGTTAAAAGTTGAATTGATAAGATAAAATATCAGTTCAAAGTTTTTTACTCCAAAAATACCTATTCTGATTTCTTTTTACTAATTATTCTATTCGCTCATTTTTATTTTTGTGTCTTGTGTACATACAGTATAGTATAAGTATTTAATCCAGTATTTTCCAATGCAATAATTTGGTAGACGTGCTTTGGGGCCCCCCTACCGCACCTCTGAGCCCCCCCCCCCCCAGTGGCACCGGATCCTACTTTGGGAAGAATGACTAATCGTTTAGGTTCTATAATGATTCTCTAATACAGTGGTTACCAAAGTGGGAACGCTCCAGGGAGTCGTCAACACTGACCTGAGGGTCCCACTGTGATTTCAAGATATAAAAAAGAAAAATATTCACAGTGTATTATATAATCCATAATAGAAAACAGCATAGATTTGTAAATTGAGGTCAAATAAAGACATAAGCAACGTAATTATCACTAAATCAGATTTTGCTTGATATTCCCTATACTCTTCCCTCCACTGGCTCCCGCTCTGCTGTCATAGTGATTTAAAAATTTCCTTCAGATCCTCCTCTCAGACGCTGTTGGATGTGCCCAAGTCCCGGTATAAGCAGTGAGGGGGTGATTGTGCTTTTCCGTAGCAGCACCAAAACTGTGGAACTCGCTCCGTCGTCACTGACACTGTTTAAGTCCAGACTGAAGACCCACTATCAGCCTTCAATAACACCTAGTGCTAGTCTGGTCTAGTGTTTTTCTCATGTTTCTTATTTTTATAGTTGAGCTCAAACGTTTACATCCCCTGGCAGAATGTCAGGGGATGTCATTCTTTAACCTGGCTTTTAATTCAAGCTAAATGAGAATCTGATGTTAGCGGATCCATACTTTTTGTATTTTTTGTATATATACAGTATATATTTTATTGTGTATGGAAAGCACTTTGTGGCAGCCTGTCTGTTTTTAAAATGTGCTATATAAATAAACTTGACCTTGACCTTGTAAACTTAAGCATGTCATAGAATATGAATGATGACACAAAAACCTTATTTCACTCATGGTTAGTGGTTACGTGAGCCCATTTATTGTCAACAAAGCTGTTTGTTTACGCTTTTCAACTAGAAACTAGCCAAATGTCCCTGATAAAAAGTGTTCACATATTGTGCATCTTGAAACAAAAGAAAATCTAAATACAGAATACAAATAAAGGCTGAACAGAATTGGTCCCAATATTGAGCCTTGTGGGACTCCAATTTACAAGTGCAGGCCGATGATGTGGAGTCTGTCCTTGAACATGCTTTCCATTTATTTCACTTTTTATGCAGTAATGTAATAGCCTGGCAAGCCAGACTATAGCATGAATTGTATAGTCTGGGGTCGCACCATTGGGAAAACTGAAGGTTGTGGGTGGAGCCAACAGTTGTCATTCAAACTGCTTCTGCTGTGGTAGGTCAACCCTATGACCAATCAGAGCAACGGAGGATCTTCCTTGTTTTGCCATCTCCACCGTCGTGCAGCCATGTTGTCATCCTGCTAAGCCCGCCTCAATGATTAAAAAAAAAACACAGACCGAGCGTTGTGATTGGAGGACAGATTCCTGGCCCAGCTACGAGCAGCTCCTATGGTGCGACGCTAGACCAACCCGCCGGGCACAAAATATTTTTGGCCAGTAGGGTGCGTCTAGTTACTAGGCTAGTAATGTAATGCTTTATAATGTCTAAAGGAATTGCACATTTTATGTTTTGTTTCTTTTGTTTACGAGCAGTTACTCAGTTACTAATTGTATGCATTTGAATTGGTTTGTTATGTACACTGGTTGGCTGCAGCATGGGTGAATAGCCCAAGACAAATTTCCCATATCTGGGAAGTTTATCTTATCTTATCAAGTAGCATTTATTTGACGACTTTTGGTCACCACTTTTTACTTGTACTTGAGGAAAATTCTTTTTAAGTAACATTACTCTAATTTAGTAAATATTCTAGCCCCTCTGCCCACCTCTGTTTTGTGAAGAAGTAACATAACTATGGGGAAAAGTCTAACAAAGTCACTTTCAAAGAATGTGGACTTTTTCATATGTGCATTTGGATTTGGATGTTGTGGCCGTCCTGCCGCGGTCCCAGCGGAGCACGGTGATGGTAGTTGAGGAGCACTGGGGAACGCGAGGTATTGGACTCCTCTAACTTTGTGTGTGGTTCTCTGGACACTGAGGTCGGCGCTCCCTCCTGGGGCCTTCGCTGCTGGAGGGTTGAGTTATTGTGTTTTTATTCAGTTTAAGGTGATAAAATGCGTAGCCGTTTTGCCGAGTCAGCTCCAGAACATTAAAAGACAGTTGGGTACACAGTGACACTGGTGCATAGTGCAGAAAGTACAGCAATAAAAGAATACAGGTTGGCGTGACTAATGGGGACATAGTGATAAAGGAAACATTCATTACGAACTACTCTCTAAGTTTTGATTCATTTTTTTGTCTGAATGAATCCATGTCTTCTACTATTCTATACTACCAAAAGTTTGGATACCGTTTTAAATGTATTGGTTTTTCTTTATCTTCAACACAAATACAGTACACATAATAATTATTTTTTGAAGATATTGAATTATGAATGAATACAAAAAGTGAAATAACTCAAAAACATGTTATATGTTTTAGATTCCTCATAGTAACTGGCCTTTGCTTTAGTTACTACTTGGCATATTCTTAATGAGCTTCACAAGGTCGTCACTTGAAATGGTTTTCAAGAGTCTGTGAAGAGAAAACAATTTTTCTCTTCTCTCTAATTCTTGTAATTGACAACATTTCTTTTTACTATTATTTATATAGCGCCTTTCTACAGAGAGAAGGTTCTCAAAGTGCTAAGTAAGGTGGGTGAAGTGTTAGCCTGGCCAGCCATACGCCCCTGCTTTCTGTTCAAAAGAAGAACTGTCTGGACAGCTGCTCACAGCCTATAGACCCTTTCATTGTTTGTAAACATTTGGAGCTTAGCTGGAGGCGGAAAGCTAGATTCATATCCATTTCCATTGTAGCTGTTGTCATAGTAACGATAAACAAATGTCTAACTATTGTTGGAAATATGGGACAAAACCTTATTTTATCGTCTCAAATGTCATTCCTCTTGTTCTTTCTCCTTAAGCCACAACAGGACTACATTTTTTAGTTGTAGTTTTACACTTCTAATCGCTAGTTTTAGTTTAATCTCATTTCTCTTGCTCACTTCCTGCCTCCAGCTGATGTCACTGATGATGTAAGCAGCGAAAGGGTCTATTGTTTGAATCGGGCCAGTCACAAATGCGTATCATTCTGAACGGACTTTGTAAAGTTCTAGCTTCTTACTAAAATAGTTAAGTAGATTACCTGTTGATTTGGCAGAAGAGGAGAATTTTCAGTGTGATATTTCTTGTTAAATGTAATGTTTTTGCACACGTTAAGCTGCCACGTTGTTCGAACCAGGCCTTTCTCTGATTGGTTCATTCGTCTGTCAATCACGCCCTTCTGAACTCACAGAGATGACGCAGCCTCCCAGACTATACGTCTTGTAAAACGTGTAGTCTGACTGGCCAGGCAAGTGAAGTGCCTTGCCCAAGGACACAACGACAGTGTGCACTTGCAGGAGCTGGGATTCAAACTCCTGAACTTCCGATCATGAGGCGACCCGCTCTGCCACCTGCGCCACTGTCTTACTTCCAGCAGAAGTCTAATGTAGAATGTGGCCTCAGCCTTTTTGTTCAAAATAAAGAGATTGTATACAGCGTCATGTTATCTGCAAATAGTGTCCACATTTTGTAGCGGTATTTGTAGGCAAAATTCTGTACTCTGTAGTTGAAGTGTAGGACATTTCGATCTTAGTCCAAAGATCGTCTTCAGCTTAATGACGATCTTTGGACTAAGATCTAAACGTCCTACACTTGAACTACAGAGTACAGATGAAGACTGAAGAATTTTTGCCTACGAGGGACAACTCCTGTACGACTGAGAACCTACACGTACCGGTATTTGGGTTTACAGTGACCTTTGCGCGCTGTACGGCCTCAGTAGCCGGACCTGCACTGGCTAATGTGAGTCTACAGCATTGATTTTACATGAGTTTTGATTTCTTGTGGAGGCCACGCTGTCCCAGTTCAGGATGTGTGAGCCCGATGTGGCCCAGTATCTCCCAGTGATTAAAGTCAATTAATCAGTGGGATTGGGACTTGGGTCGTCGCAGGGAGATGTGCACTGAGCCTTGTTCTCTGATTTGAGGTCAGCTCGGTCTCCTGGGGCTTTCTCTGCTGCAGGACTGAGTTACTGTGTTTTTATCAGGCCCAGGTTATAAAATAAGTTGCTTTATGTCTTTACTGTTGTGCCGACTCAGCTTTAGAACTTGGAGCGAAAGGATTCCAGCGACATTTAAAGTGAAACTAAGGGAGCATTCAGCCTGGAATTCGGATTTTTTCTGTCTGTGAAATCAGATTTCATTGCTAAGTCCTTTACATGTCATATTAAATGTGACTTGTATCTATATTACATTATAGTATCTATTATATTATAGGCCCCATTGAGTTGGAGGCACACAAAATTGGCTCTTATTTTGCAATTATTGCATAAAATTGAAAGCATCCTTGCTCACAGAATGTTGGAAGCTTGCAGGAGAGTAGTCTTAATAAGATCAGAAATGGCTCCCTCTGTCTGCTGGCCCTCAGTTCTGCATTGGCTCTGGCCTGAGGCAGAGATTGATCTGTATATTAAAAAGGAAATGAATGATGAATCTGTTGTCAACTATGCAATATTTGTGGAAGAGTGTCTTACAAATAAGTCTGGAAATTTAATGCAATTATACGCAGATGGTTCTAGAGACTTGGAGACCAGGAAGGTGGGATTTTGGTTCGTTCAGGCAGAGCCTCAGACTGCCTGATGGGTTGTCTACTGTATATTTATGGCCGGAACTTGTGCCTTTACTGTGGGCATTGCAGTGGATAGAGACAAGTGGTGATGTCTGCTCTGACTCTATGTCAGCGTTAACAGTGATGGGGGAGAAGGAGCTGGAGCTTGTCGCGACTTAGTATCTGAAGTCTTGATGGTGCTGTGCAGGGTAGAGCAGCATGGATCCAGTATGGGTTTTGTTTGGGTTCCGGCACATGTGGGTGTTAAAGGAAACGAGATGGCAATGCACTGGCTAAAGAAACTTTGAAGCAGCAGGATGTGGGGTTTAGGGTGGCGCTGGGACCGTCACAGGGTCGAAGTATGTTATTAGAATGTGGCAAGAAGAATGGGATGGGGAAACAAAAGGGAGGCACCACCTAGTGTTTAATTTGATCCGGCTTTTGGGGGAAGGCATTCTGGGAAATTGGAATTTTGAGCTTTATTGGATCCGGGAAATAATACTCTCAAATAATACTCTCAACAAATTTTAAACATGCAATTATTTTGGGCTGTTCCCCCATAAAATCCACCCAGTACACAAGTATTCCTGAAAATCTGGATTTACAAATTAAGCACTGGCACCACCACTAAACCAAAATGAATGTTAGATTTCATCATCCAATTTGTGGGGAGAACTGAAGAGACAAGTCATTCTCACCCCTTGTAAAAGGGGCCAGGTCTTAACACAAAAAACAAAAAACTGTATATTTTTTGGTCCCTGATCCCTTCGATTCTTCAGCCTCTTGAGTCACACAAAATAAAAGCTAAAATTTCCTGTCAAAACTTCACAAGAATTTATCTACGGCTTGTGAAAACAAATTAGCTAGAAATAATTGAAAAAGACTCGCCACAAGGGTCAGCAAACACCAATGTTACCGTCAAGTCCTGCCTGTGATGTGTGCACAAATATGCAGGGAGCGTGTGATTTTGAATACAGTTTTGAAGCATTTTGAAGGATGGGCTCATCTTCCAGGAATGCGGTGTGATTTTTTTGGCAGCGCCTAGACTGCAGTAGTGAACAATGGAGAGATTAAGCAGTGTCTGGGCCCAGCTGTAGCTGGTCCTGACAGTGACAGGCAGAGTGATGGCAGAGGAGGACGTTAGTGCTCATTTACGTCATGTGGAGACAGTATGTGAGGGACACATCGGGACAAGGACACAGGACAATCTGCTCATAGTGCTCTGTGTACTGAGGGCTTCAAACTCTAAGACAAACTTTAAAGGGCACACATGCAAACTGGACTTTTTCTGAGTTTCTAGCCATGTTATAACGTCATCCAAAAACATACTGGGAGAAGTATTTTTCTTAAAGATGGGGTATTATGCAAAATTGACTTTTTAGAGCTTTTAAGCATGCATCAATCAATCAATTTATTTTTGTATGGCCCAGTATGACAAACAGACCTCAAACAATGTTGTTCCCTCATTAAAATGTATTGTCCGGCCTCATAAAAACAAATCGACACAAAAAGGAGCCAGTCTTTTGAATGGCTCTTGGGATTAACCAGCTCCCAAAGAATTGTCTCCTGTTAAAGAGCCATAAACAATAATAATAATAATAATAATAATGCATTGGTTTTATATAGCGCTTTTCTGGACACTCAAAGACGCTTTACATGGCATTATTCATTCACTCCAGACTTGGTGGTGGTAAGCTACTATTATAGCCACAGCTGCCCAGGGGTAGACTGACAGAAGCGAGGCTGCCAATTTGCGCCATCGGCCCTTCTGACCACCACCACACATTCACTCTCTCACTACAATAGGTGTGTTTAAGATGAAGAGCGCCTTGCCTGGATTCCAGACGAGACCAGGCGGCAGTGGGCGGAGAAAGGCGGCTGGAATCAAGTCAGAGAGGCCGCCGAACAGAGAGGCCGCCTCAAATCACGCAGCATCTCACTAGAGGCCCAGGTCTCGCGTTTGTTTGAAATATTTGTGAATAAAACAATTTTAAAAGTCTGTAATGGCATTTGTGTTCCCCATAAACACCACAGACAGACACTTCCTCATCAGATCAAAGGATTAATGTTCCTATTATAAAGTTTAGCATATGGTTAAAATGATAATAAAGATGACAATAAAGCTTTACTCAAAATACATTAATAAGTGTGTTGGACAACATCCTGGCACTTTCTGTCAGATATGACACATTTCTGCTGATCAAAAGTACATCTGCAGTGATGAGAAAAGAGGAGGGAGGGTCAGCCGAGCACGTTTTTGATGAACACAGACTCAGACCCAATCATCTGTCAGTTAGCCGTCAGCGCACGTGTTGATAGCACTTCACTTCCCATCATGCCTTTGGCCTTTGTAGTTCAGGCAGGCGAGCAAGGTGGAGAAAAGCAACTTCAGCCGGCTTGGTCAGCCGATCCAGCCGCCTTGCTCACGGGATCAAAGGCACCATCGCACATGTTACGTCAGAGCAAAATAGTGCCGGCATGCACCGTTGGCCCGCCTGGCTCATCTTAAACACACCTATTCATACGGCTGTGGGTGAAGTGTCTTGCCCAAGGACACAACGGCAGTCTGCAGCTGCAGGAGCCGGGATTCGAACCCCCGACCTCTCAATCATAAGACGACCCGCTCTACCATCTGCGCCACTGAATCCGATCACTACAGTACACTACTGTAACTCCAGTGCTGAAGTCTCCTCACTGGTTTCCTATTGAGTTTAGAATTAAATTTAAAATCCTCCTCACATATGAGGCCATAAATGGGATGGCTCCAATCTATCTCCAAGAAGCTATAGTGCCATATCAGCCAATCAGAGCGCTACACTCTCAAAACGCAGAACTACTGGTGATTCCACACGTCTTTTAAAGCACAATAGGAAAAAGAGCCTTTAGCTTCCAAGCTCCGGTTTTATGGAATCAACTTCCGTCTCATGTTAAAGAAGCAGACACAGCCCTGATTTTTAAGACTAGGCTCAAAATGTTTCTTTTGGAAAAGGCTTATAGTCAAGTCAGCTAGGCTCAGTACTAAACCTACAGCATAAGCAAGGCTGCTATAGGAGCTAAAATGCTCGGGGAAGTACGGTACATTGAGTACTATCTTCTTGTTCTTCTTACTGTATAAACTATGTTGCAATATTTAGTTTTACCTTTACCTCTAGTCGGTTCATTGCTATTCACGTTGTGCCCACTTTCCCTGTCTCACCCCAGTGAGGGGGAGTGGTCTGATGGATCGAAGGATGTGGGATATTCTAGACTTGTTATGTCTGACATTATATTTGTGTGACATTTTGTTTGATCATTGTTTGATGTTTGATTGATCTGTGTTGTCTGTAACATCCTTTGAGATAACTCCTGTTGTGATATCGGGCGATCCTAAAACTGATTGATTGATTGACAACTGCAGCCCGACGTAGAGGAACCAGGAAAGTGTATGTTGTAGGTGTCGATTTTTGCCATTATTCATAGGCAATCTGCAGCGGAGCGAACACACTTATAGTGGAATCAGTGTAATAAGTATCATTATCAGCAGTGGCCCGGGGCCAAATGCGGCCCTCAGACCAATTTTTGGTGGCCCACAAGCTTCTTGTTGAATTGGTACACATCGCCAGAGATGATTTCTCTGCAAGTTTCTCTACAATTCTACACAATTGGAACCTCAAAGACTTAATATTTTTTTATGAGACAGAGCTTGCGTTACGGTTTAAGACTAAATACAAGCAGGGAGAAAGGTAGGCAAAAATTCTTCAGTCTTCATCTGTACTCTGTAGTTGAAGTGTAGGACGTTTCGATCTTACTCCAAAGATCGTCATCAGCTACTGAAGGTCTGGAGCACGCTGTGGGTATATAAAGCTAGTGAACCAGCAGGAGGGTCAATAGGGTCCAGCTGGTAACGTGAATCGCAATGGAGGTCTACGTTACCAGCTGGACCCTATTTATGATAGCTTACTGAGACAAAAATCGATTGGCAATAACAACCTCAGAGCGAAACCGACTCGTTGTCATGCAATTGAGCCTGTACTCCTGGGAGCAGCAGGGCCATAAGCAGTATCAACGACTTAGAGAGTAGCTCAGGGAGACAATGGACCCTCGTTAAGTACTTTACCTTTAGCACTAAGAGAGGAGGGGCCTAGAGGCTGACTCCTCCTGCTGGTTCACTAGCTTTATATACCCACAGCGTGCTCCAGACCTTCAGTAGCTGATGACGATCTTTGGAGTAAGATCGAAACGTCCTACACTTCAACTACAGAGTACAGATGAAGACTGAAGAATTTTTGCCTACGATGGACAACTCCTGTATGACTGAGAACCTACACAAAAGCAGGGGGAAAGGTTTAATCTTCTCTTAAATGACCCCAGTTGAATGATTGTTTGAACTGGCTACCGATCTGAAGCCCTCCATGCCGTATATACTGTACTTCAGTTTGCGGCCCTCGATGAAAAAAGTGTGGACACCCCTGATAATCAGACTGAAATCTCCATATTGGTGCTCCTCTACTTAAAATAATTGATTTTATATAGTGCCCCCAAACTATCCTACTGTACAACAAAGCTCTGAGGCAGCACAAAGTCGTATGGATCTGCTGTCCCTCTGTCAGCGCTGTGACTGGGCCCTACTCACACCTGCTCCCCCGCTTGTGCCCGGGCAGCCTGCAGGACATGTGCTCGCTGAGTGTGGAAGACAGCATGTAATGCAGTCTGCTGCTTTATTGATCCGTCCTCCCTGGAGCGTGGGGAAACGGATGGGCTGCGTGGACTTTGAAGACCTGGACAAAGGGAACAGATCAAGTGCAGTGCGCTGTAACTCAGAGGCCATCACACTGGGTTAGGAATAAGCTGCACAGGGAAAATGGGAGAAATTATTTACAGCAAGAACAGATCAATGCAGGTCTGAGAAGAGAGCTGTTAGATCGCCTTTTGCATCACGCCACAAAGGAGAGTTTCGTCCAAACATACAGTTGTGCTCAAAAGTGTACATACTCTGGCAGAATGGCAGGGTTTGTAAACTTTTGCATTTCATAGAATATGAATAATACAGAAATCTTTGTTTCACTTATGGTTAGTGGTTGTTAAGCCATTTATTGTGAAAACACCTGTTTGTTTACGCTTTCCAACTAGAAACCAGTCTAATGTTCCTGATCGAAGTTTACATATTGTGCATCTTGAAACAAACACCAATTTTGTCAGAAAGTCCTGTATTTCAGCTGAAGTGAGTTTTTCTTTGCTCCTGAACAATTTTCCTGGCAGGGAAAATGTAAAGGGATATAAGGGACATGTGAGTAGTTTTCAAAAGACTAAACTCGGTTCTTTGACAACCACTAACCATGAGTGGAAAAAAGATTTTTGTGTTATCATTCATATTCTATGAAAAATGGCCAATGTAATGTAATGTAAACTTAAATGAGTATGTAAACTTTTGGCCACAACTGTATACTATCTTATACAAATCTATAACAAACTACAAAACACTAACTAAAACACTAGCACTAACATTTATACAATTGAGACTATTTTCTGTGATTAATTAGCATGGAAGATATATTGTCCAAGGATAC
>OMNZ01109640.1:0-10296 GCA_900303255.1 Lesueurigobius sanzi | reverse complement strand
TACGCTGTGGTCTGCTGGGCCCCGAGCAGCACTGAGCGAGACAGGACGAGACTGAACAAGCTGGTCAGGAGGGCCAGCTCTGTCCTGGGGCCCACTGGACTCTGTGGAGCAGGTGAGTGAGAGGAGGGTGTTGGCTTATCTTATCTTACTACTGTTGAAATGTGGTTGCAGAACATAGTCATTGATTGACCATTTTAAAATTATTTTTATTTTAATCAGTGAAATTATTGAACACCTTTCTGTGAAGATTATGCATTTTATTTGTTTCCAAGTTTCAAGAAAACAAAAACCTTGTTTTGTAACAACCTTCTAGAGAAACCCTCAAAATGCACTTCTTTGTGTTGTTTTTTGGCTAATATCTCTGTAATTCCTGGGCTAATCCACATACAATTTTTTTTTTAAATACAAAACTGTTCAAGGTCAAAGTCTTGTCTGTCAGCACATGCACTAAGGTCTAATTAGTTCCTCATAAAAGTGTCCAAAAGTGGTAACAATATTCAAAAACGTGTGTGATGTTGGCCAGTAGAAAGGACTTTCAGCCATAAGACGAATGTCAGTTTTGTGAATCCAATATCTGTAATACTGATCAATTATAACAATCATAACAATTTTCATTTGGAAGATTTCTGTCCAAAAACTGTTTGTCTCCCATAGAGTTGTATTGTCACCAAACAGAAATAGAATCCTATAACATGAACGTAACCTGTTATTGTGGAAGTAAAACACACACAAGGACGGATCTGTGACACAAAAATGGGTGGAGGAAAATATGTTTATTGTTTATTGTTGGACCAAAGTATAAATGAAAGCCACAATATTTCATCCTACAGTCTTCTTCAGCATACAAAGTGCTCCTACTCCCCTCTCCTCTCGCTGATTCTCCTCTGTAGTGTTTCTGCCCTCAGTCCAGCCTGTGATTACACCCCTTGTATTGTTGATATTAATCTTTAAGTAATTGCGTTCTCATCGGCTGCTCCGGCTCTAAGTGACTCTTGGGAAATCATCCTGGGACTCGGCAAAAATGTCATTTTGTCTCACATCGACTTGTCTATCGAAAACCTGAGTGCAGCCCTTGGAAATATGATCAAAACATCTCAGCGGCATCGAGTCCAACAACTGACAAAATCATCTCCCGGTTTATAATAACATTGACTCCACATTGAAATAGCATTTTAGAAGATCATATACATTACAGTCTTCAATTTGACAAAAATACAGTTTAGTTTAATTTAGTCAAACAATTCTTTTTAGTTTGAGTATGTACATTTAGTCGACAAAATCTAAAATTGATTTTGTCAACTTGACTTTAATTTACTTTTTAAAATCTTTATTTATCCAGGAAAGTCCCTCCCACTGAGATTAAGAGTTTGGTGGGTGAAGGGGAATGCTTCTAAATGTACATGAGGGTATACTTGTGCGGTATGGGGGTGTGGTGGGTGACTGGGAAGATTCATTGTGTATATGAGGGCATGCTTGTGGAATGTGAGGGTTTGGTGGGTGAAGGGGAATGCTTTTTAATGTACATGAGGGTATATATGTGGGGTATGGGGGTGTGGTGGGTGACGGGGAAGATTCATTGTGTATATGGGGGTATACTTGTGGAATATGAGGGTTTGGCGGGTGAAGGGGAAGATTCAGTGTGTGTATATGAGGGTATGCTTGTGGAATATGAGGGTTTGGTGGGTGAAGGGGAATGCCTCTTAATGTACATGAGGGTATACTTGTGGGGTATGAGGGTTTGGCGGGTGAAGGGGAAGATTCAGTGTGTGTATATGAGGGTATGCTTGTGGAATATGAGGGTTTGGTGGGTGAAGGGGAATGCTTCTTAATGTACATGAGGGTATACTTGTGGGGTATGGGTTGTGGTGGGTGACGGGGAAGATTCATTGTGTATATGAGGGTATGCTTGTGGAATATGAGGGTTTGGTTGGTGAAGGGGAATGCTTCTTAATGTACATGAGGGTGTACTTGTGGAATATGAGGGTCTGGAGGGTGAAGGGGAAGATTCATTGTGTATATGGGGGTATACTTGTGGAATATGAGGGTTTGGCGGGTGAAGGGGAAGATTCAGGGTGTGTATATGAGGGTATGCTTGTGGAATATGAGGGTTTGGTGGGTGAAGGGGAATGCTTCTTAATGTACATGAGGGTGTACTTGTGGGGTATGAGGGTGTAGTGGGTGAAGGGGAATGATTAATATGCTTGTGCGGTATGGGGGTTTGGTGGGTGAAGGGGAATGCTTCTTAATGTACATGAGGGTATACTTGTGGATCATGAGGGTCTGGTTGGTGAAGGGGAATGCTTCTTAATGTACATGAGGGTGTACTTGTGGAATATGAAGGTAGTTTGGGTGAAGGGGAATGCTTCTTAATATACATGAGGGTATACTTGTGGGGGTCAGGGGTTGGGTGGGTGAAGGGGGGACTGATTGTAAGTTCAAAATTATTTGTTTGTTTGATTGATTGATTGAATCTCATTTTCCAGGGCCTTCTGAGGGGCTAACCGCAGCACAACATTATACAGTATTATTATATACTATAAACTGTGTGAAAACAAATCTAATAGTTTCTCATATTCTCTGCTTCGTGGAGTTTCTCTGCATGAACAAACCACAGACTTGTTCCTTTGGCAGTGAATTTAAATGATATGAGGCTCTTTCAAACATGTTTTTAGTCTCTTCTTTTCATTTTTATTCAGTGTTGACAAAAATATCTGAGGATTTTAGTGATGGTTTCAGTCTCATTAACAAAAATATCACTTTGCCTAAAACGATGATGTCCTAAAGCTCCTTTTAAAGTAGATGTTAAAACTGAACACCTACAACTACAGTGAAGAGTGTGGGTGTTGACTGATTAAAAAGTTATTTAAAAAAAATCAATTAGGATTGTTCGTCTGCAACATACAGTATCAAAAAGTAGTGGGTGGAGCTGCTAATGACTATGGTGTAGTTCTGCTGTAAATTAAGAAAACTTTAAAAAGGGCAGAAGTCAGTCCAGTGATTCTTAAACTTTTACTTTATTAGAAATTTTCTTCTAACTTTACTTTCTTATTGGGCTTTTTGGTAATATACACATGTAGATCAGCATCTTACATTTCGTTCATTAGAAATCACACATCTGTTCTGTCCCCAGTGTTCTGAGTTCAAGTCCTGGCTCCAATAATTTGCTTGATGTCTCCCCGCTCTTCGTCCCAATTCACCCTGAGCCCGTCCTGTCAAAGCCTGAGGGAAAAAATAAATACAGAAATACAATAAAGAAAGAGCTAGTGCATCAGAAGCTGCTGCAGCTTATTGTTTCCTAGAGAAGCTCCAGTGGATGTTTGTCTCTCCCACTGCTCTGGGTGATGGGTGAGCTGAGTGTGACAGAGGAGCTGCAATGGAGGACCAATCGATGGCCAAAAACCCCAAACAAGACAGACACCACAGCCCTTCAAACAATAGCCATGGGAAATTGAAAATATGAAAGCCAGGAGAGCCCAGGGTGCGACCTGGGGCCCGAATGTGGCCCACAGATACATTTGTTTGGCCTTCAAGCTGAACTTGCTGAGTTCAACTTGCTGAGTTGGCACACATCACCAGAATAGGTACTTTTTACTGCAAGCTTGATAATTCTAGACAATTAGAACCTGGATATCTAAATGAAAGTGTGGTTCTATGGTTAAAATCTGCATTGACCAATGTCTCTGGTCCTCGGTGGGGTGAGGTGAACTGAAATTTGTCCTCTGCTTTTGACTCATCCTTAAGGACCCATCTCCAAAGGTTGGTTAATGGTCAGAATCACCGCACCATCCGGGAATCAAACCCAGGACCTTAGAGCACTACCCTCTCAGCCACTCCCTCTAGTCTCTCCTCATTTAGACCTGATTTAGTTCTGGTCTAAATGTAAAAATGGACTAAAACCTGCTCTGACGGAGTAAACCAGTTTAGAATAAACAGAGGAGACTAATCTGGATGGCAGGCTACTAATGACCAGCTAGACACAGAAAATGCTATTTTTTGAAGTGGGTAACCAAAGAACGGATTTGGATGAGGACCTAACCTATTTAAATCCCATATTTGGCTGCTTTTAATCAACATCATGGCGATGAGCTGGAGACGACCCGCTCCAAGTAGTTACAAGACAGGTCTTAGTAAAGGAGTTAGAAGCTATGGATTGCTTCTGGGGTATCCCATTTTAACTAAACTTACTCCTGAAGTCAATAATGTTTTGTAAATAAATAAATAAATACAAAGGTGAGCCACTCACAGCAAAGACACATCTTTGGGTATTTTTGAATGATAAAATAATATCTAGGATAAAATAAATGATTGCATTTTATTCTATATTCTTTGGCCCCAGTCTAAATAAATGTTACACAATTAAAATCTCTAAATCAGTGGTTCTGTACTGGTTTCATGTTGGGACCCACCATCACTCTTGGATGATAAGTTGTGACTCAAATAACAATTTAATATTTTATGTGGGGTGAGGTGAACTTTATTGTGGCCGTAGGTATGGGAATTTATCCTCTGCATTTGACCCATCCTCTGAGGACCCATCTCCAAATGTTGGGCCAGGCTAATGGTCAGAATCACCTGACAGGTGGCCCGCACCATCCGGGGAATCAAACCCAGGACCTTAGAGCACTACCCTCTCAGCCACCGTGGGGACCCCAAGTCCTAGTCTAATACAGACAGTCCTCATTTAGACCTGATTTAGTTCTGGTCTGAGTGTAAAATGGACTAACTAATGGATTGGATGGAACTATTTTTAGGTTGAATGATGTCAGACCTATGAATTAGAGAAGAGTTGGCACGTCTAAGTCCTCCCAACTCTTTTGGCAGCTACGCATTAGACAATATTTAAAAAAAGACATTTATGACCCACTGTGGAAAGGAAAGTTGACCAGAGGCTTATATGAATAACAAAATATCTTAGGTATGAAAATTCGTCCCACTCATAAATGAATAAGAAACAAAATGCTACCAGGCTCCATAGTTTAACCCAGTGTTCCCCAACCAGGGGTACGGGGACCCCTGGGGGTACGCGAGAGGTTAGCAGGGGGTACTTAGAATAATTTCAGATAAGAAATTGTATGAAACAATTTGTATTTTTGATTATTATGGTCAAAGAAAAGACCTTTCAACTGTAAGGAGAGAGATTTTGACAGTACATAGCTGTCTTTTCTACCTGATAAATTGGACTTTTTGTCATTCACTTTCTAACTAATCAACAAAACCATCAAAGCAGGGGGTACTCGGAGTAGAAATGAAAGGCCAAAGGGGTACGTGAGACAAAAAAGGTTGGGAACCACTGGTTTAACCTTTCCCTGAGATTTCACAGCAATGCTTATGGGTAATCTATTTGCAGGAGACCAAAACCCAACTCCAGCAGGGGGCGATGGTGTGTAACGATCCCACAACAATTCATTTCCCAGTGACACGCACCCGCAAACAGTTCAGGTTGAAAAGTTCCATACCTGGATATAAAAAACGAGAGATTTGCGCACACAGCAAGTCCAAATGCTGTTTCAGAGCATCACAAAATAGTTCGGAGTTGCTTGTCATTTTCAGATGCCGAGAAGAAAGGAGGTCGTCTTAAAGGATTAACTCCTAATAAGTCCTTTCATGAATAAACAGGAAGCAGAAGCTAGTGAGACGTTTCAAGTTTTAAAACCCCTCAGCGCCGACTCAGCGCTGTCTGTGGTTGATTACACAGACGGATGGAGCTTATGGATCAGGCACGAGCTGGAGTTTGTGTGAATCGAAGTGAATCAACAGAACTGTTTCCAATGCTCCGTTTTTAGACAAGAAAACCGTCCTCACGACCATGACTGACTCTATCCACTCAGTCTTCTCTACACGTCGCCGGAGATGGAACTTTTTACGGCAAGGTTAATGAATCTACATGATTGCAAACCCAATACCTAATATATTACTGGCATTAAAGGTCCTATAGCAGATTTTTTGTTGAATGAAAGAGGGAGTGAAAGTTTATACTGTGCCCAAATTAATTCCAAACAGACATTTTTTTATTATAAACCACGGCATATATTCAATTTACTGAAGGAGAATAGGTACTGTATGTATTGTTTATATCTCTACAACAACAACAACATCAGGTACAGGGCCTTTAAAGACACACTGTGGAACTTTTTGAATTATTCTGTTACCAGCAATACAAAACATGCTCCTAATGATACATTGATTTAAAAAATGTATCAATGATTCTATGTTCATATGTTCATCTATGTTTTCGAGGTATTGTATGAAGTGTAAATGAAAGAAGATCAAATGTAAGGCAAGGCAAGGCAAATGTATTTGTAGAGCTCAATTCATGCACAAGGCAATTCAAAGTGCTTCACAATTTCATAAAATTACAAGAAAGCAGATAAAATCAATTAATAAAACAAATATAATCATTAACTAATTACACTAAAAGTGAAGAGGCAGATACAATAATTTCAGTTTATAGTTAAAAAGAACCGTTTTCAGCCTGGATGTAAACATTGTCAGAGTTGAGGCCTGTCTCACATCTTCTGGCAGATTGTTCCAGATTTTAGCTGCATAAAACTGAAACGCAGCCTCACCATGTTTAGTCCTGACTCTGGGACCAGCAGGGGAGATGAACCTCAGGGAGTGACTGAGGTTCTTAAAGCCCGAGATGGTTCATATGGTACTAACATGTCAGAGATGTACTTTGGTGCTAGATCATGAAGAGACTTGTAAACAAGCACAGCTATTTTAAAGTCTATTCTCTGAGCGACAGGAAGCCAGTGCAGAGATCTGAGCACTGGACTAATATGGTCGTATTTCCTGGTTCTAGTCAGGACTCGAGCAGCAGCGTTCTGGATGTACTGGTGTAGGGAGGTTCAAATCGTCTACCGTCTACCGCCCATGGCATAAATAAATATATCACGCAACAGTAGGTGCCCGTCTACAATCCCAAATGCTGTCTATATATGGATCAATCCTATTACATGGAGTAATACATTGTTAAACCCTGCAACAGATATGCTATGTTTAAAGCCAAAGAAATGACAACTGAACAAAAGACAATGTTATGTTATGTTGTCAATGAATATATAAGCAGGAGAGTTAATGAATAAGGGGTAGGCAGTTATAAGCTATCAAGCTTCAGCCTACTCCTTTTGAGCCCTTTTAATGCAATGTTATAACCCTGTAAGAATAAGAATGTAAACAGCTCAAACAAATAACCTAGCCTGGTCAACAATATCCACTTTTTTCTGTCCAAAAGAAAGTGGGTAGATGATTTGAACCTCCCTACACCAAATGTCTTGGGTAAAGAGCGGCTCAGTGAGCAAACGTCACTTTGTGGGCTGCCTTTGTTCTTTTTTTTAAGCGCTTAGCAAATATACATTGATTGATTGATGTAGTTTTTAAATATGTGCTGCCGTAAGCAATCACATTGGCGACAACAACAGAGCAAACTTTTACAGCCGCTCTCTTGTTTGTGTTAAATAACTTGAGAAATTCCAGATCAAGTCTCCAGCCTAGAATAAACAGTGGAGACTAGTCTGGATGCCAGGCTACTATTGACTAGCCAGAAGCAGAAAATGCTATTTTTTTCAGTGGGTAACCAAAGAACGGATTTGAATGAGGACCTAACCCCACGAAATCCACATTTGGCTGCTTTTAATCAACATCATGGAGACGAGCTGGAGACGACTTTACTGACTTGTAAAGTTACAAGTCAGGTCTTAGAGGACTTAAAGCTGTGGATTGCTTCTGGGATATCCCATTTTTACTAAACTTACTCCCTACAATGAAGTGAATTATGTGGAATGTTTTGTAAATAAATACATACAGAGGTGAGCCACTCACAGCAAGGACACATCTTTGTTCTTTTTTGGGTATTTTTGAACGATGAAATAATATCTAGGATAAAATAAATTATTGTATTTTATTCTGTATTTATTGGCCCCAGTCTAAATAAAGGTTACTTAAGGTTACTAAATCTCAGTAGTCTACTGGTTTCATGTTGGGACCCACCATCACTCTTGGATAAGTTGTGACTCATAACAATTTGATATTTCAAAGGGGTACTATGTAACTGTGAAAAGTGAAAAATAAAATCCTGGTGTTGCACATTTGACCCAGTGGCTCTGTGGGTCCAGAATGGCACCTTTACTTTCCATCACAGCGGCTTCTATGATGCTCTGATATCAATTGTTTTTAAGGTTTCTCACCAGAAACCCCATACAATTGATCCTGGAGCGTGATAGAGGCCGCTGTGATACAAAGTAAAGGTGCCAGATATTGCACCCACA
Organism: Lesueurigobius sanzi; assembly: GCA_900303255.1. Lineage (NCBI taxonomy): Eukaryota > Metazoa > Chordata > Actinopteri > Gobiiformes > Gobiidae > Lesueurigobius > Lesueurigobius sanzi. The sequence goes on along the minus strand of OMNZ01109640.1, from coordinate 2,029 downwards.
GAGCCACTGGGTCACTAAAAGGTCAAATATGCACCAAGATATTTTTGTTTTGTTTTTTTCACAAAAAAAAGTTACACAGTGCCCCTTTAAGTATAAAGCAAAATGCAGTTTTTATACACATTATTGCTGATTTAAGCATTGAATAATGCTTAAACTGAAATCATCAATAAACAACTAACTAACTAATAATTATTGGAAAATAAATTAGCAAGCGAAAAGTCATTGAGTCAAAATGAAATAAGTATATTTTCCCTCAATTTGTAAAAGAAAGTAAAGTAAAAGAAATCTGGCAATGGGACAAGTACACTTAAATTAATACAAACATTTCAATTGCACTCTCAATTTACTTGAACAAAGATGTTTTTTTTTTTTCATTTTGAACTACAAAAATTCTCCATTGGCATATTTTTTAACTTAGCAAATCAGTGCTCCTCAAAAATAAGGTCAAATATTCTTAATTTCAGTCATTTCATCGCATTACGACATTATCTTTTAGAAAGACTTCTCTAACTGCTCTAAATGGACCTGGGTCATTTTTCATGTTTATCTTGTGTCTGTGTAGGTTCCCTTCGGTTTGCTGTGCTTTCCACTTTATCTTAAAAACATTTACAATAGGTTCCCTCCGTGTACAAAGAAAGATTTTGAATTACAGTGAAATGAACAAATAAATAAGCCCTTGAGTAGAAAAAAAAATGTTTCCACTTCAGTCACACACACAAAAAAACAAAATCCACTTAGGTTAAAAGCCTGCGAGGTTTTGGAGCGTTGTGTTGTTGCCAGCCCAGCACTAGGACCACCCTTTAGTAAAAGTCTGTGTTCGACTAAAACAAAGGTCATGTGGGAGTGTGCTGCTGTAGGTTCCTTAAAGGTTACTCGCATTGAGCTCCATCAAATATTAACGACGCACACAGGCCCTGGACAAGACCGCCGGCCTGCAAACAAGTGCATTTAGCCTGGAGGAGGTGGAGAGCACACCCACCAGGAGCTGATGTAACAAATACTGCTACGACTACTCAGTGGATGAAAGTAACAAAGTGAAAGAGTACAAGTGAAATTGACAGGATTTACGTACATACTTTAGTGGATATTAGGATGAATTTACTTCATTAGAGCAGGGGTTCTTGACTGGTTTGGAGTCAGGACCCACAATTAACTTATAATTATGCCAAGCCCTGACCCAAATAACAATTACATTTAACCCCTTAAACCCCAGCGTGCCAAATTTGGGTCCTGTAGGGTATAAGAGGTTAAAGCTGTTTTGGTTGACAGTCCATTCAGTTGCAAATTAATCAAAGTGGACACTTCTAACAAAAGTAAGCACCATCTCGAAGGCCAAATTAACCTCTTAAACCCTATAGGACCCAAATTGGGCACTAAAATCTCTCTCCTTCCTCTCTCCTTCCCCTTTCTCTGTCTCTTTCCTTCCTCTCTCTCTCTCCTTCCCCTCTCTCTGTCTCTTTCCTTCCTCTCTCTCTCTCCTTCCCCTCTTTCTCTGTCTCTTTCCTTCCTCTCTCTCCTTCCTCTCGCCCTCTTTCCTTCTTCTCGATCTCTCCTTCCCCTCTCTCTGTCTCTTTTCTTCCCCAGGACCTGTTGGGATTTAAGAGGTTAACTGTAACTGTGGTTCCCCAGAAACGGCTCGCAACTCACTAAGAATCATTCCACTGTTGGGTCCCGACACATCGCTTGAGAACCACTGTTTTTGGATAGTAGTATCAAAAATAAGTTGTGGTCATGTTATAGAATTCTATTTCATTCGGAGGACAGGTAACAATACAACTCTTATGGGAGAGAAACAGTTTTTGAAAGAAATTTTTCAAAAAGTGTCAAATGAGAGTGATTGGTCTCACCACATGCTACACCGACCTGTTCTAATATTTTCAATGTTATTTAAAGAGGCACTAAACCCCAAATCAACTTTTTTTTAGCTGCGAATCGGTTAAAGTTGGTGTCTCATAGAGCTGGCTACAGGTCCTTGTCACTATTTTGACATGTTGGTGCATATTAGTAGAAATCTTAATTTAGTGCTAAA
>OMNZ01109636.1:0-10674 GCA_900303255.1 Lesueurigobius sanzi | reverse complement strand
AGTAACTGGCTGCACGCTCGGGAGACACCACACATGAGGGGATATCGGGCCAAAACAATCCAACATGTTGAATATGCCCGATGTGCAGTCGGTGCGGTCCCAACGTCCTTCCGATCAGACCAGAGCCGTCGTAACACACCACACACGACAGGAATATCTCATAAAATTATCTTAGGATAATCGGGGCGTCCTTGAGATTGTCGGAAGGGGAGAATCGGGGCCAGAATCGGGCTAAAAATCCTGCCGTGTGAACCAGGCATTAAGGTCTGTATCCAGGGGAGACTGCAATGTTCCCAAAAGAAAGTCTGCATTTTCCCAATCTGCCTTTTCCTACAAAGCCATCAAGGAATAGAACGGGCTTCCAGACAATCTAAAGAACATGGCAGATTTTCACAGCTTTTCTCGGGCTCTAAAGGACTGGCTCTTACAACACCAGTCCTGCGCGCACTAACTGTACCAGATGTTACCCTCGTGGGTACCATCTGATGGCTGCCAGACAACCAGATTATCATTATCCTCTTTACATTTGCTGTACCAGTTGGGTACAATGGCTATCGGATGATACCCTCGTGGTGCATCTGGTGGCCATTGTCCGTTATTTGTTTGAAAATTTTGCACTTTATATGTCGCTGCTAAATATTGTACTGTAACTTTGTATTGCACCTTATACTAACAAATTGCACATTTTTAGATTTAGATTTTTAGATTTGCTGCTAAATGTTAATTGTATTGTAATCTTGATATGTATGTTTAATGATTGTATTGTTGGGGACTACGGATGGAAAGTAGCATTGTGCTAAATCTGGAGCCATCTTTTTAATGTAACTGCACATTGTCCTTTAAATAAATAAACTAAACTAAACTAAAAGTAGCATCAAGATTAATCCACTTAGCTGAAAACTACATGTACAGTATACACCAGGGGTAGGGAACCTATGTCTCGGGAGCCAGATGTGGCTCTTTTGATGACTGCATGTGGCTCTCAGATAAATCTTAGCTGGCATTTCGTAACTCAGTTAGTAATAGGGGTTATACAGTATTTCATTAAAAAAAAATCAGTGTGGGTTTGTTTAGGGTTCTCCTGAAGACGACCACGTCCAGCTGTAGATGTTGGTCATAAGATAACATTCTTCTTCACATGAGCATTGTCCAATCAATCAAAAATTCCAACATGTAAGAACATAAAGTTGCCCAGGAACAGTCCAAATACCAAAGGCTGCTCTGTGGCGTCAAAGTGAAACTTAACAAGAGGCTGTTCACATTGGGGCACAGCGGCTCAGGACCTACCCTCCATCTGATCTATGTAATAAAAGCGCTTTACCTTTTTTACTTTTACCTAAAAGCTCTGAGGCAAAAGTGAAATGTCCTTTATTTTACATGGACATGCGTTTTGACAGCATAGTGTCTTCATCAGGGCATCGATAACATATAACACATAAATAGACTGTTGCACTAATCGTCCGTCAGGAAATGTCTCTCAATGGTTTTAAAGTCCCCACTCTTCCTCCAGATAATTGTAGTGCGCAAATTGTTTTCACATTATTATCGTCTTACTACGACACAAGTGTGACCAAAGTATGACCACAGTCACTGTGGTCCACTGAAGTCTAATCCCCCAAATATGAACCAAGGGAACGAGAGAAATGAGATTTAATCTATTTGGAAACTGACATTAAAAAGTTTTTATGTCTTAATATCGAATTTGAAACTGGTTCTCATTTGAGCATAGTTTTACTATTTCCTGTCTTATGTGCTATCAATTATTTATTTATGTAATATGATCATAACAATAACATTAGACAATCCAGATGCATTGTTTTAAGTGTTATAGCACATGTGCTAGTTTTCAACACTAGTCCACAGGGGCTTTTAAATTACAAAACAAAAGATAAAATACATTTCATACAAGATCAAAACAAGGCACAATTTGCACATGAGAACAATCGATCTTAAAGGCACTACCTGATTTTTAAATTACAAATGATGGAAGAGGGAGGGAGTAAAATAAATTGATAGTTGCGGTCCAAACACATTCCTAACACATTTTTTAAAATCCTGTTTTTCATTGAGATGAGTTTATAGGCACATTTCACAACTTTTTAGGATCATAGTCACAGAAATGCTAGAAAATTAGCCTGCAAACTCATGAAACTGACAGTAAATGCTTTATATTTAGATGCACAGTATTATTTCCAGAAATGTCTGGGTTTGCAATATACTAAAGGAGGAAAAAACAAATTTCATATCACTACTATGAAAAAATCAGGTATAGTCCCTTTAACCACTGTCTGCTCTCTGCTGAAGATGTTAATGTTAGTCTGTAGTTTTAGTCCAGTGAGGAGAGAGTTCCAAAGTTTAACCCCTTAAAGGAGAAGCTGGATTGTCCAGATGAAGTTCTGAACTTTGGGAGCACACAGTCCCCACTGACTGAGGCTCTGAGAGCAGACTGACGTCTCACCATGAGCCCAGAGAACAGTGGAGACACACAGTTGTTCAAGCATTTAGATTGTAGTATTATTAGCTGCACAATATTCATAGACCATCCATTCAACATCCATTTCTACCTGAAGTCAGTGCTGCTGTAGCTTAAAAACACGTGGAAGCATTCGTCGCCTCTCAGTGTGGGCGGGACAACTGCAGAAGTGAGCTGTGATTTGTCAGAGAAATCAATCCAATTTAGAGACTCCATTATCTGTAAAAGACAACAGGACATGAAAAGCAAGTTGTTAACAGTCACTGTCTTTATTTATTTATAATTTACTTTATTGACACGTTTCTTTTCTTTGCTTTGAGCAGAAAATGCAGAGCTTTATTGTATCGTTATATATTTAGATGAAAATCAAGAATCTCAAAAACATTACAATACGTCATGCCTATAAAGCATTTACAAACACAGGTTTCTCATAAACTTGGTCTAACAATGAACTAATTAATTGTCAGTATTAGTCAGCAAAAAGTTAGTGTTATATAGGTCTATTCAGATTCATTTTTTATTGTATTAAAGAGCAAAAAAACTGACTCTTTGAATAGAGTTGCACTGCAGATACAAAAGTAATTATTTACAGAAATAGATTACTTTTTCCATCCATCCATCCATTTTCTTCCGCTTGTCCTTTCTGTCCTTTCGGTCATGACCCAAATCTCATGACCATAGGTGAGAGTAGGAACGTAGATCGACCGGTAAATCGAGAGTTTCGTCTTTCGACTCAACTCCTTCTTCACCACAACAGTCCGATACAACGACCGCATCACTGCAGACGCTGCACCGATCCGTCTGTCGATCTCCCGCTCCATCCGTCCCTCACTCGTGAACAAGTAACTATTTACAGAAATAGATTACTTTTTTATTACTTAAATAAAATATGATAATATATTAGCAGGCTTTCCTGCTTAGACGGCCGCTTAAGCAACATAGGGCCGCCGCCAACCACCATTGAATTCTGGCGTAGAAGGAGATCTGCAGAGGCTCGTGAAGCTAACGTCATCAACACAAAACACAAGAATGTGTACGTCTGAGGAACAGGAAATCTTTGACTGCAATTTTGTTTTGTGGCATTATTCCCACTATTTTTACTTCATATTTTGCCAAAAGTAACTCGAAGTATGGTGAAACTGAGTTACATTGTTAAAACAGTAATATGTAATATAACCATATTACATGTTTTAAGCTGTAATTAGTAATATAGAATATATTACAGTTTTAAAGTAACTTTCTCAACACTGGGAATGTACAACAACAGTCTTACATGTGAAATTGCAGTGCATAAAGTTTAAGGAATATTGTTAAACTATAAATCTTCCTGTGCAAAACATGATTATGTCTTACCTCTTCTGAACAGTCCAGTCCTTTAAATGGTCTCTGTTTCTGCTCTACCTTTGTTCAGCGCAGGTGCAGTGAACAACAATCAAAAGTGAAACCCCACAAACCATTTCTGCAATTTTAATGTTTTGAGGAGAGTATTTCAGTATTGGGTATTTCAAAACAGGAAGCACTTTGGCATGTTGTTTAAATGTGCTATATGAATAAAGTGGATTGGATTGATCTGTCACCTAGGACCTGTTTCAATCAATCAATCAATCAAAGTTTATTTATAAAGCGCTTTTCCTACAAAGATGCAAGTCAAAGTGCTTTACAGATTAAAAACACATTAAAAACAGAAACATCAATTTACACACCCAACTCCCACCCCCCACATATATTTACAAGTGCATTCACCTCAGCGTTCAGACACCCATCACAAACACACACACACACACACACACACACACACACACACACACACACACACACACACCATTAGTTTAAATAAAATATTGTGCGTAATATAAGTAGTATAAGTGCATAAGTCAATAAGTCAGGCTGAGTACAGATGAACCAGGTAAGGAAGCACCATCAGAGGAGCCGTCTGCGTCGGGAGCAGCACATCAGCTCCAGCCACCAGGCACCGAGCCAGGGCACCCAGAGGAGGCAGAGACACCACACCTCCACCCGGGCACCCACAGCTCAGCACCCAGGCACCGAGCCAGAGCACCCAGAGGAGGCAGAGACACCACACCTCCACCCGGGCACCCACAGCTCAGCACCAGGCACCGAGCCAGAGCACCCAGAGGAGGCAGAGACACCACACCTCCACCCGGGCACCGAGCCAGAGCACCCAGAGGAGGCAGGGATACCACACCTCCACCCGGGCACCCACAGCTCAGCACCCAGGCACCGAGCCAGGGCACCCAGAGGAGGCAGAGACACCACACCTCCACCCGGGCACCCACAGCTCAGCACCCAGGCACCGAGCCAGAGCACCCAGAGGAGGCAGAGACACCACACCTCCACCCGGGCACCCACAGCTCAGCACCCAGGCCCATGTTTGCCATGGGAGACCCTATCAGGAGCATAATGCCCCAGACAACGGAGCTCCTAGGTTCATTTGCTCAATCCCCTCCACCATGATTAGGTGGCGGTTCAAGGAGGGGTTGTTGTCCACATATACAGTATATAATAAAACTCTTGATAGAAAGTTGCCATAGAATTCCATTGTATATTCAGTTTTATTCCATATCTACGCTCATGTCCTCGACGATGACTTACCACGCATAAAGTATAAGCTAGCTATGCTAAGCACGTAAGCTAGCAAAATTGAGCGCAAAAAACACACGTCTTTGGAGAACTTTTTTCCAAATGGAAAAAGGCAAACTGATGAGCCAGAAAAGGAGCCTAAGACCTCTAAGAAAAGAAAGCTAATTGTAACAGACAATACCAGGAGTCTTACTTAAAATAAAAAGTTTGAAGCGACAGGTGACACTCATGCGCTAAGTCCGCTCAAAACTGCTTCGGCACATGAGGACACCCTGGATTAATATATAAATCTTCAGATTTTTTTTAAAGAAAAAAAAACGTGAAGAAGAAGGATAGAAGCAATCACTCGCAAAGAAACAAGCCCAGAGCTCCCACTGATTCAGCGGTTTGGTGAGTTTTTCATGCACCTTCTTTTTGCTGTAGTTGTTAACACACAGTAAAGGGCACCGTCCTGGAAATTGGTTCACAACCTGGTATCTCAGAGACGTCTACGCAATGGCTCCGTAACTCTCTGGAGACTAGTTAGAGACTTTCCAAGTCTCCATCAGGTCTCGGAGAGGTCTCAATTCAGTTGCGGTGACTTTGCAGAGACTTATTTTGTCCGTGACCGGGGAGACGTGTCACGGACACGTTGTCACCTTGCCTGGACACGTCTCTGAGACGTCGCACTGGTGAGAGCCAAGCTATTTTTAGTCTTGGAGTCGCAGCGACTGATCAGTCTCCGGGATCATCTACCAGCAAGCTCATGTCCACCACATAAGAAAATAAGATTTTTGGAACAGGTCTAAGATAATCTTATAATCTTAATGGAAATGAATACACTAACCCAAACAAGTTTAGGTTAGCAGAACTAGCGTAGCCACATTGTGCAACAAGCCAATTGAGCAGTGTGTCCGGAAAAAAAACAAAAAAACAGAATGAGTGCATTATATAGTCTACTATATAGTTAATGAGGAGTTAGGGGCTAGGGTGGACATTCAGACACTCTCAGTGTCTTTCCCAAGGACACACTGTGCATTGCCAGAATTAAACCATCAACCATGAAGTTATTTTGCAAACACTCTCAGAGACCACAGCGACTTGTCTGCGCAAGTCAACAAAACAGACAGCAGCGGAGCAGTTGTAGTGGCCTCTTCTCCCTCGAGGCACTTGTTCACTTATGTCGCCCGTATATAAGAGTGTGCTACGCAGAAAACTCACCGCAACAAAGAAAATACAATTTACTGGAAGAATGATGTGTCTTATAGCTGCCGGGGGCTTTCATTTAGCTCTGCTCTTCTCCAAAACCTAAAAAGAAAAAAGCATTGTACATCGTGATCCTCCTCTGCTCTAAATGTGCCTTTAAAGTGAACGGGAGACGCCAAGGATTATTTGATAAATGACATTCTCCTGTTCTTTCAATATAAGGCTGATATTAGAATGGCCCCAGGTCACGGCGCAGACAGAACCAGTGCTGTGAGATGTGATCCAACATGGCTGCCCTCCTCCCCAGTGTCAGCGAGGAGCATTACAGGAAAGGAAGTACAGGCCCAGCACAATTTTTCTTCTCAAACCAGAAAAAGGAAGCAATTTGAAGTTTATACTATTATTTGTTAATCAGAGTAATTACTAACTCTTTACACTGCAAAAAAGATGGATGAAAAAATAGGTTGAGTTCAAGTGCTATCACATTATTTTCAAGAGCCTATAGTTCAAAGATGCGGTGGAAGGCAGCTGAAGATCCCAAGATGGTAACTACTTGTAGTTTTCTAGTTTATTGCTATTTTTTCTGCGCCAATAGCGCATAACAAAGGTGTCAACAATTGGTGATACTCTACAAAAATATGTTTGTGAATTTAATCACTGTTGAATAATGATCAAGGAAAACATTTGTCAATTTTGAAATGTGAATGCAACTTATTAAAATCTGCCAGTGGTTTAAGTATTTTTCAACATAAAAAGTCATAAAAGACATCTTTCAAGTGAAGTGAGAATTATTACATTAATCTTCTTGCAGAACTACTGGTGACTCCACGCATCTTTAAAACCACAATAGGAAAAAGAGCCTTTAGCTTCAGGCTCCTTTTCTATGGAATCAACTTCCGTCTCATGTTAAAAAAGCAGACACAGTCCCCATTTTTAAGACTAGGCTCAAAACGTTTCTTTTCTTATACGTGGCTTATAGTCAAGTAAGCTAGGCTCAGTACGAAACCTACAGCATAAGCAAGGCTGCTATAAGAGCTAAAATGCTGGGGGAAGTACGGCACATTGAGCTCTATCCTCTTGTTTTCCTTACTGTATAAATTATGTTGCAATATTTAGGTCTACCTGCACATTTTGTCTGTTCATTGCTATTGAACAGACAATAGCAGTTGGTGACTTTCTCCACTGTCACCAACTGCCTCTCTGCAATAAAATCCTGGATGACCACAAACTTTCTCAAACTAAACTGCAATAAATCAGAAATCATGATCATCTGTCCCAAATCCCTCCTCCCCTCATCACAGAACTTCACTCTCTCCATTGATGGCCACTCAGTCACTCCCTCTCCTCAGATCAGAAACCTTGGATTCATCTTCGACCCCACACTCTCCTTCAAACCTCACATCCGCCACATCACCAAAACTGCCTTTTTTCATCTCCGTAACATCGCCCGCCTCCGCCCAACCCTCTCCAATTCCGCCGCTGAAATCCTTATCCATGCTTTCATCACCTCCAGACTCGACTACTGCAATAGCCTCCTCTACGGACTCCCCCTCACCGACATCCAAAAACTGCAATACATTCAAAACTCCGCTGCCCGCCTTCTCACCCACACCCGCTCCAGAGACCACATCACCCCTGTCCTCCAAAAACTCCACTGGCTCCCCATACAACAATGCATCCACTACAAAGTTCTGCTCAACACCTACAAAGCCCTCCATAACCTGGCCCCTTCATACCTCACAGACCTCCTGCAGCACCACCGTCCCACCCGCCCCCTCCGCTCTGCAGACTCCAACCTCCTCACACCCATCACCAAATCCAAGCACCGGACCTTGGGGGGCCGAGCCTTTGCCATAGCCGCCCCCACTCTCTGGAACTCACTCCCCATAAACGTCAGAAACTCGGACTCACTCCTCAATAACCTGCTTAAAACCCACCTGTTCAACAAGGCATACAATCCATAACCTCTCTTGTTTTACCCCCTGGCCCCTTTTGTTTGTCTTTTATTTTGTTTCCTGTCTGTAAAGTGTCTTTGTGTCCTTTAAAAGCGCTATATAAGTTGCATGTATTATTATTATTATTATTATTATTCACGCTGTGTCCTCTTTTTCTCTCCCACCCCCGTGGGGAGTCCTAGTTCCTGGGCTGTTGAAGACCTGAACAACCGCCGTCATGGTGGGGACTGGACAGCATTAGTGGGACTGGGACCAGACCGCATCGGCCAAGCCTGTGGCTCAGGTTAAACACTGCTGTGGGACTCGGGTGGATGTGTGGTGTCTCTGCCTCGCCTCCTCTGGGTGCCCTGGAGCTGATGTGCTGCTCCCGACGCAGACGGCTCCTCCGATGGTCCTTCCTTACCTGGTTCACCTGTACTCAGCATGACTTATTGACTTACGCACTTGCAATATTTTATTTACACTAATGAGCACTTTGAGTTGCATTTTGTATGAAAAGTGCTTTATAAATAAACTTTGATTGATTGATTGATTGATCAGGTACTTGCCTTTAAGTTCATGAAATGTGATATTATAATAATAATAATATTAATAATGATAATATTGGTCTTTTTAATCATTTAATCTCAAACTATGTGGTCGTCCTGGACTGGTTGGTGCCCTGGTTGAACAATTAGAATTTAAAATATGTGAATTTCAAAAAGTAAAAGACTGTTTCTCATGCCACTCCTCGAACAATACCTCTTTGTATTCAGAACACACTCCTCTTGCATTCTTACATTAATATGCACTTTTTTCTCTACAGTTTTTAACTTCAGACAAGATATTATATATAATATAATACCTATATTGAAAACGCTTTTGTTTTATGCTTGGTCTCAAAGTTTTTACATTTTTTCTCATAAATATTCATCACTACATTCCATTTCTCGCTGTTTTGCACTGCGCAACACAAACGACGCTGATTCGACTTAAGTATCGAGTCGGGAGGATTGAGGATGGTTCAGAGTGATGCCCCCCCTGAGAGTGCGTGAGCTTTACACACAGTACATACAGGAGGACTTCTGGGTATCAATTGGTTACGTAACAAATGGAAAGCTAGCATTAACGTCTGTTCCGGGGGAGATAACCAGATCAAACGGATTACTTACATGCGTGAATGAAACACTGCTCCAGGAGACATAATAACATTGTTTCAAGCCCATAAAAGGTGCATAATATTGGTCCTTTAATCAAAAGTCATTATAGATATGGCCGTGATGTCTGTTTGCTTTAAACGTATATGGCCTTGATGGATTGTGCACATTAGCTGCATGTACGTTGCTATCTTTCTGGGCTAATCTCCTGGAGATCTTCGTTGCTTGACGCCAAATCGCAGAGCAAACACGGCTCACAATCACCGTCAGCTAATATTTGGTTTTCATATAACACGCTGTATATGAGCGAGGGGCCAAGATATGGTCAATGTATTGTGTGATAAATCAGGCTGCAAGGACATATCGACGTACAGTAGCATCGGGGGCATGTCAACATGTTTGGTGTGGCCCAGGAGCGATGGCGAGGTGGGTCATCGGGACGTTTGGGCCACTGAAGTATTGTTAGAAAACACAGTTGGCTGCTCAGAACATGCTTTTGTTTTGGTCATATTCATCTATCAAATAATAACTGAGGTACTGGAGGAACTTAATTTCCTTTTATTAGCTTAAACCTGGTTTAGTCCTGCTTTAGTCCTGATTTAGTTCAAGTTTAGACCTGGTTTAGTCCAGGTTTAGTCCTGATTTAGCTCAAGCAGTACTAGTTTAGACCTGGTTTTGATCTAGAGTAGACCATGGATTAGACATGTTTTACTCCTGGTTTAGTCCTTGGGTAGACCTAGTTTAGTCCTGGTTTAGACATGTTTTAGTCCTGGGGTAGATCTAGTTTAGTCCTGGTTTAGTTCAGGTTTAGTCCTGGTTTAGACCTGGTTCAATCCTGGGGTAGATTTAGTTTAGTTCTGGTTTAGTCCTGGGGTAGACCTAGTTTAGTTCTGGTTTAGTCCTGGGGTAGACCTAGTTTAGTTCTGGTTTAGTCCTGGGGTAGACCTTGTTTTGTCCTGGTTTATACATGTTTTAGTCCTGGGGTAGACCTAGTTTAGTCCTGGTTTAGACATGGTTCAGTCCTGTGGTAGTCCTAGTTTAGTTCTGATTTAGACCTGGTTTAGTCCTGATTTAGTTCAGGTTTAGTACTAGATTAGACCTGGTTTAGATCTGGTTTAGTCCTGGTGCAGTCCTGGTGTAGACCTAGTTTAGACCTGGTTCAGTCCTGGGGTAGACCTTGTTTATTTCTGGTTTAGTTCTGGTTTAGACCTGGCTTAGTTCAGGTTTAGACCTAGTTTAGACCTGGCTTAGTTCAGGTTTAGACCTGGTTTAGACATGGCTTAGTTCAGGTTTAGACCTAGTTTAGACCTGGCTTAGTTCAGGT
>OMNZ01109628.1:4121-16706 GCA_900303255.1 Lesueurigobius sanzi | reverse complement strand
AAACAACATCATTTATTTTTATTTCACTTCCATCGTCATCTCTAAGCTCTACCAAATGTGTGGATACCAAGATTAGCCATGTACACCTAGGATATAAAGAAATGATTTTTGGAGAAAAAGGCCTAGGGCTTAAGAGGTTAAAGTGCTCAGAACAAGCTTTTAAAAAAACTTATTAAAACACCTGAAAATATGTAAGTGCATGAAAGTCTCCAGTGGAGAGACTCCACTATTGACACGTTATATAATAAAGTGCACATAACTTTAGACAGCTGGCTGTTACTTTCACCCTGAACTAAACAAATAAAGATCAGTTGTCTCAGATATTTCTGCAGGCTCGGCACGAGTTTGTAGTACAGCAGTCTTAATCTCCCAGTTATTGTCAAGTAGCTCTCTGTAGCTCGTGAAGTCCAGCTATCCGTTGTCAAAGCGCAGGTTGTTTGTTGCGGCCAATTCATTGACAATGTTTTGGCGCACGTCATCGTAAATAGCAGACATGACAGTGTTCGTGAAATATGTACGAGAGGGGATCGCATATCGTGGATGCACTGTTTTCATAAGGTTTTGAAAGCGCTCATTTTCAACCACAGAATACGGCTGCACCGCTTTGGCGATGAATGTACCCACAGCCTGTGAGATTTGCTTGTGTTTATCGGAGGTGAAGATGTAGCTTGTCTGAAAGGCAATAGTCTGAGGTTTTCACCGCGTTACCTTGTCGTCTGTACTGCTCACAGGTCCACTACGAAGGTGGAGCGCACGTCCTCAAACTTTTCTCTCTCATTGTCGTTGTGCGCCAGGCTCGCTCTTTCCCATCTCTTTTCCAAACAGCAGCGAACACATGTTAGTCTCCGCCTTCGGCACATGAAGCAGGGGGAGGAGTTCACAGGCAGGGAGCTCAGAGGCCGCTGTTGCTCTGTGAGTCGGGCAGTGTGTACACAAGGGAAACAGAGGAAAATACTATAGCGGCGCATCTAATCTTTCATCAATTCATATCGAAGTTATTTTGCGTATTGAATCGAAGAGGTCGTATCGAACGATTCGATATAATATCGAGAATCGTTGCATCCCTAGTGGTCATATTACAAAAACGAGCCGTGGGGATTATTTACATGGTGGGATATTTAGACCACACTAATGACCTGTTTATTCAATCAAAGTTGCTCAAATTTCATGATCTTGTAAAATATAATACATGTATAATCCTATTTAAAGCGTTCAACAAATTATTACCAAAGAATCTACAACTTTTTTTCACAGTGCGAGAAAGAGCGTTTAATTTGAGAGGATATGGAGATTTTACTTTACCTATAGTTCGAACAACCTGGAAATGTTTTTGTGTATCTGTTTGTGGTGTTAAACTCTGGAATAATTTGAGTATACTGTGATGAAATGATAGTCAATAGCCCATAGATGTATGCTGTATAGGTTCTTGCATTCAATTTGATATTTTCACATCATGGAACATAACGTTGCTTTGATTTTACAGTGTCAGTAGTTATAGTTTTTCTTGTTAATTATGTATTTCCTGCTTATAGTATGTAATAGCTGCAAGGTCATGAATACAGCGCCTAGACTTCCATCTTTTCCATCTCCCCAGACACCACGTCCAGCTTTTACCCGGGATTCCCAAGGCATTCTACACCTACATGTCCTATTTCATCGTTTATTTCATAGTCCCAGTAGACTGGATCACCTCCCCAGTGTGAGGCATCCAGTGGGTCGACAGATGTTCACGCCACCTCAGCTGACTCATCTCAGTCAATACACGGGTGAAGACAACATCCAACCACTGTCCTACGCACATCCAACTCATACATACATACATACTTTGGACTCCTACTGGGCTTTTCTTAAGCAAATTTCTCTCATTGGAGTACAGCGACTGGACCTTAACGCATGCTCGCACTTCCTTGTTTCGGTCCAACATATCCAAAAGTGGAAGTAAAATGGCTACACTTGCTACACTTTAATGGAACTCCTCAAAAAGGCAATTACAGGTGTACATGCGATCCTATCACATCAACACATTTTCTAACATTGTAGAAAAGTATTTATTCAAATCTTTACTTCTGTAGTAATAGAAAGACTGATTAAGTTAACTGACAATCTTAGTATTTCGAACTACAAGCCAGAACATATAGCATGAAAGGTTTTTTTTTTTACTTGCATTAGAATGAGATGAGTTGTTTGAAGAAATCAGACTAAAATCAGATCTTGAGCGTACTTGGAACTCTTTTTGCAGCCAATCACCAAACCCTTTGCAGGACCTCTTCAAAAGCCCTTTTTTATTTTTTTTATTTTTTATCTCACATGTCGATGTCAGTCCTTTACATCCACGAACAAAGATGAAGCATGTCTACACAGCGAATATATGTCCACTCATATTGTCCTTATCTATAATGCATTGGCATCTTATTAGTCCTGCCTTTGCTGTTTCAGCCAGATGTAACACTGCTTTTAGCGCTCTTCATTAGGAATTCGTGCTTGGGTGTTCAGCCACCGCAGAAATGTTAATATTTCATATGTTAATGTTCAGCTTGGCCTTTATTTTTGTCAGTGGCCACTTTGATGTGCTTGGATGTGACAGTCCAGATCCACTCATACAGTAGGGCTACTTCAGAGATAACTTCAGCAGATGACCTATAACCAGCTTCCAAAGAGTTTGTTTCATTTTTAAAATCACCATTGGCTCAGATGATTAAATTATTATTATCAAATACAAAATCTCCATACTTTATAAAAGAAAACGTTCAACAGAGATATGCGAAGTGTGTAATTTTTAATGCAACATGTTGGACAGAGGAAAAGGACAGAAGAAAATTGTGCATGACATGTACTTATACAGATTGTGGCTGAACCCAGAGCACGACCTGATCCTGTGTAATCACTTCTAAACTGCGCTAACTGCTAACTTTCCCCTCCCACACAACAGCTACACAACTAGGGATGCACCAATCCGATTCTGGTATCGGATATCCGAGCTGATACCGCAAAAATGTCAATATCGGGTATCGGTTCCAAATATCCGATACCAACCGATACTTTTGCCAAAAGTATATACATGCTGTATATACTTTTGATATACAGCATGTCCATATTCAGCGAATATGGACATGCTGTATATCATCTTAAAGCTCTGAACTTCAGTCATGTAAAATACAGCAGTTTGCATTTCAGTTGAGAATCATTGATAATACATATTTATAAAGCATTAATGATCAGATCACTGTTTTTTGGAAGTTGTCTATTTAATGTAACAGGACCAGTCACCTTTTCACTCACTGCAGTTTCTTTGCATAAACAACAAATAAGTCATCTACAAGCATACTTTGTGAAAATCTCACAGTATCCGTTGGTATCGGACATCGGTAGATATTCAAACCCCAAGTATCGGTATCAGAAGCAAAAAAAGCTGGATCGGTGCATCCCTACACACCACACAGCTCTCACATGACCAGGGACAAAACAAAAAACATGTACAGAGATCGCACAAAAGTGAAAGTGTTTGAAAAAACAACGCTATATTGCAACAATAGCTATGTTAGCTAGCGCACTAGCACAGATTAAGTTAACAATTGTTAGAGATGTAAGCATCTCTGGCCTACCTTTTCCATTGGAGTAGGAATCCTAAAGAAATTCTCATGTTGCTTAGTGCTCCGATACTTGGGGGAAACTGCAGGTCATTTTTTTTCACCATCAGCAGTTAGTTACTCACACATCTGTATGGATTTTGCGAACATGTAACCGGAAACAACTGAGCATTTACTACTGGACTAGACTTGTAGTGGGGTATGTTTTATTTTCTGCAGCTGGATTGGCTAGTTGCCTTGACGATTAAAAAGTTCTACTCTTAAAAAGGTAACTGACCTTTTTAATATCGAGATTCGATTAAAATTTGATTAATTGCCCAGCCCTAGTCTTATCAAAAATAGCATTTCCTGATTGGTCGCCTGTTTTCAAATCACAAATGATTGCAAGCCAGCTCAGGAAAAGCATCCGCCTATGGGGACAGAGATCAGAGAAGGAGGGAGTAAGAAAAAATAATAAATGTTAGCAACTTTACATAAAATTCAAGGCCAGGTGGTGGATTTTGCACATAACATTTGTAGTACATTTACACATCCAGACTATCACTTTAAAAGAAAAGTTTAAATGTTTCATGGTCCGTTTTCTTATCTAAAATCATCTGCTTTGAGCATTAGTCATCAGCAGATAATTTGAGGGCATCCAAACGAGTTAAACTGGAAAATTATTTTTCTTTTCGCTAAAAATAAATAGTACTTTTAAATCACATATTGTGCCTCCAGCTCCGTTCTTGGCAGCGGCCTTCAACATATTTCTGGCACTACTTTTAGTTCGAGTTGGCAAAATGGCATCACTTCCAATTAGAGAGTTAATATTTCTGGCAGAGGCATGACTTGTACTACAGTTTTTGTGTTTCCAAGCTAACTTTTTCATTTGTTTGCTATTTTGAAGTCGGCTGGTCAATTTTTGATGAAAGCTCCAACCACAATTTGTACATAATAAGATGAAGTTACAAGTAGAAAAAATGCTTGACAAAACAAAAACACAAGCACACTAAAAGATTCTGTACTTAAAAATCTGTCAAGTTCGTATTTTGTCAAAACCTTCTTATCTGCACAGCTTCACTCCTTACTGTATAAAGCACAAAGACAGAATGGGGTTAAAAACGTCTTATGCCCCAATATGGAAATCTTTAGGATATTCCACGCTCCGGAAGATTAATGCACAGAGCCCTTTAAAGATGGGAGATTAGTGGCACAAAGCTCATTATTTGAATCTTGAATGATGAAACTGTTAAGTCGCCCTGAGCGCCTGCACTCTGTAATCAGACATCACAAAACGCTTTATATTGCCTCCAATACAACTTCAATGGTTTGTATTATTGGCGCAATGATATTGTCTATAATGAGAAGCTATCTGACCGACACTATGGCAGGCTCTGTATCTTGATGAGCATCTAGCCTCAAAATGCATTCTCACAGCCTTATCGCTGCTGTAGAAAAATCTATATGCATTGTTATTATGATGAAAGTTTTAGTAACACTCTTACCCTCCGTGCATTCGGTATTACTTCACCAGCCGCATAGATAAGGTTTATTTTAGATGTATGAAAGCTCATGGCATTATTACAAAAAATAAATTAAAAACTAGGTTTTCCACCGTTTTTCGATCACGACTATCCATCCATCTTCTTCAGCTTATCCGTTACCGGGTCGCGGAAGCAGCAGGCCAAGCTGCCCGTCACACTGCACCAGTCCCTCATGGCTCCTCCTGCAGGTGGTGGGTCCACGGGAGGATGGCCCTACGACACTCCGTTCACCTCTGGGTGACGTAACCTTGATGCCTTGATGGTCTCTCGTCATAAGGTGCTTCTGAACTGCTCTTAGTCCGAGCCGTCACATAGGACCTGTTTGCCATTGAGAGACCTTACCAGGAACATAATGCCCCAGAGTCAGCAGAGCTCCTAGGTTCATTCAGGTGCTCAAACCCCTCCACCACGATAAGGTGGCAGTTCGAGGAGGGGAGATCGTGACCATTATGAGTGAAAATATTGTATGATTATCGGCATTATGGTAGAAAATACAGAGAAATTCTCAAAATATTTCAAGTAATGTCTAAATGTTCTAAAAGAAAAACAAAGACATAGCCTATGCAAATTTTTATATTTATTCACTAGTTTTTAATGTGACATAACATCCAACACAGAGCTACACATGGTTCTTTTGACTCATTCCTTTCCTCATTACATTCTTTTGGCAATGTTATCCAATTATAATGGAAAGTAGCTTTCACTTCAACTTGGACATGTGAATCTACCGTGAGCTTTGAGCGCAGTGAACGTAAAACCGGTTCATCTTGACGTCCCTACTAAAACTAAGGACAATGTACAATAGTTTACACTTGTTTTGTTTACAGTGGAGTTTTCAAGGGTAAATGCAAAAATTATCCACACAGTCACTTGGTCAAATGCACTTTGCACCAGGGTAAAGCTGCGTCCCGACCAAACATGGCACATGCGCTGTGGGCGTCAGGTTTCAAATCAAAATGATGGTAACGCGCGTTGAGGCATCATGCGATGCGGCACATGCGTTGTGGCCGTTGCGTTGCTCGCGTTGTATGCGCCATGCGTTGTATCGCATGCCGCATGCGATACAACGCATGCGATTACAAATCATCACCAAAATCATTACAAAGGTAAAGTTTTGCACAATTTGAAGTTTTTATTTGAGGCCGAGTTGGCAAACGAGCTGTAAATCTCAGATCGATGGATGACCTAAGTGGTATCTGATAAATTGTGTTCCCCAAATATTGCGATAACAAATATTTGTTGATGTATTGAGCAGCAATATAATAATAATAATAATAATAATGCATTGGTTTTATATAGCGCTTTTCTGGACACTGAAAGACACTTTACATGGCATTATTTGTTCACTCCACTCTCAGTGGTGCTACTATTGTAGCCACAGCTGCCCAGGGGTAGACTGACAGAAGCGAGGCTGCCAATTTGCGCCATCGGCCCTTCCGACCACCACCACACATTCACTCTCTCACTACATTCACACAGGCAAGGTGGGTGAAGTGTCTTGCCCAAGGACAAAACGACAGTGTGCACATGCGGCAGCCGGGATTCAAACCCCGACCTCTCGATCATAGCACGAACCACTACCCCCTGCGCCACAATATGAAGACTATACTTAACGTATATTGGATAGGAAAAGCAGAGCATCTTGTCGCTAGCACTCAAAGTTTAAGATACTGTGTGGTGAAACATGACAGAAGCAGTAGCCAAGATGTATAGTGTAAAAATGGGGGGAAAGGCTGTGTAATCACATGTGCTGATAAGGCAGAAGAACTGGAGGCTGCAAATGCCACACACGCTGTAGGATCCTCCAAAGTGCTGATGTGTGCTTAACATCTGCAGGCACTACAGCAGGACTCAGTGATAACTATGCATGCCCCTGGCCTTCACTGTGCCACTGGTCTTATCACAGGGCATCAAAGCCTACACGCATAGGGGGGCCATGGCCATCACTGTGCATATACACCATGAATGATTAAATGACTACAAGCCCTGAGCAGCAAATGGCCTGCAATGCATCAGAACATAGATGTTTCAGTCCACTTCGGCCAGTGTGCTGTCAAAACTACTATAATGTACCACGACAGACATTTATACTTAATAAAGGGAAGGATTTTTATAGCATTTGCATAAAAAAAACGTCCTGACAAGCCCTGGTACCATTTCATAATGTTTGGTTTTAATGTTCACGCACCCCAGGAACGCCTTTACAATCTAGCATTAGGTTACACTACATGGCAACATCTTTTTGTTTTTTGTATACAACAACACACTTTAGGGCGAGAGCACACTCACGCTGCGAGCTGTTGTCATTTCCATAAGTCATCCTCAGAGTCTGTACTCAGGGCTGTGGACAGTGGCACAGATGGTAGAGTGGGTTGGCTCATGACCGGATGGTCGGGGGTTTGAATCCCAGCTCCCACAGGGTGTCATTGTGTCCTTGGGCACCCACCTTGCCTAATGGTTTGAGTGCCTAATGTAGCTAGAAAAGCCTTGATTTAGAAAATTGGAAAAAAATTAAATATACTACTCGAGATGTTGTACACAGTTCAGTTGTGTGGTGTTTTTGTGTGTGGCACTGCAGATCTGGTCTCTTCTGTAACCTTGTATTCATTGCATTTTATGAATGAATCTGATTTTAGATATGTACAGTATCTGAAAACGGCAATGTAATTCTGGCATCTCAGAATCCAAAATGCAAAAAATTAAGTGTGTTACTGTATTTGTACAAAATGCAAATATACATAATATTGCAAAAAAATATGTTGTACTGTGGGACTGGTGCTGCCCCCGCGATCCGGCAACGGATCAGAGGAAGGAGGAGGATGTTGTACTGTAATGTAATGCAAGGTTGTAAAAGTGTTTGTGGCGTCCATATTTATGTCGAGACTGGATTGGTTCACAGTAATTCTAGGGTTCAATAAAACAGTTTGGGAATCAATAATTTGTTTTCACTGGTAAACCTTAACTTAATTTGTCATCATTTAGTCAACTATCTTATTTATTCAGTTAGATTGTTGATTCAATAATGACAAATCAAGGTAAGGTCGTACGATTACCTTAATTTGTCAGCCATCTAATAAGTACTGCTGTATCTCACATACATGCAGGATATTGGGAACTCACTACTCCCTTAATATCTCAACTGTGACAGTCTGTTATTAGTCAAAAACAAAATTCTGACAGCTCAAAAGTACTCTCCTTTATACCCGGCATGTCACTGTTGAAAGATAGACTAAAAAAGGCAGCCTTCAGGCTGTAGCAATACCCTTGGCGTTTGTTTACAAAAGTTGAGACATTAAAAGTTACAATTTTGATGTAAATCTACTAAATAATGATGAAGGGAACAGAAATATACTACTTTGGCATCACGCTTTTGCAAGTTGAATCTAGTGGTTGCTCTGTGATCTCCTTCCGTGAGTGAAAAAAAATGAATATAAAAGAGCCTGGAGGGGCTAAACTAAACTAAAAACTGGACAAATTTATAACAGGATCAAAGAAAAGGTGCCCTGGCTCATGCTGTTGCAAACTTGCATTGGACCATCCGTAGCTCAGTGACTTTCCGGGAGAACTAAACCACCCTTTGACTAAGTGCTATCAATTTGTAGTACTGATGATCCGAATGTTGGCAAGGTCCAAAAGCTAAAACTCCCGGGCTGAAAGGAGCTCCCAGCACGCCACTGTCTCGCAATGGTGAGAAAGTCTTTCTCTGATAAATCACAACAGTGATATTGCTTCTGGGCTTACAAACAACACATTTATTTTATTGAATGTAGACTTCTTACTCTGAGCTCTGCAAAGAAAAACATCAATGAGCAGGACCTCACAAAAGCTGTTGATAACTATTGTAATCATAGAGTTATTGATGAAGGCTCTGCCACTGTTATTAGTGTATTAACAAATTTGGTCCACTGTGAGCTAAAAGAACGGTGTCGAAGCTATTTTGGCCACTCAACTCAGCGTGTAATGATTGGAGAGGTCTGATCTTAAGAACTCTAAAAGGCACCCTGCCATGACAAAAATACTTTTCTGGTAAAAAGTTACACTCTTCTCCTGATAAAAAGGTTCCTCAAAGGCAGTGGGCTAAAAACCAAGATGAAAGACCTGTATTTATGCTATTTATGCTTATTTTGTTGTTGTAGGATATGCAATACTAATCAATGCACATGAACAAAAACAAATAAACCATATATAATTGAGGAGAAAACAGCAGCCCCTCCACTGTTCAGGCACAACTATTGCATTACTCATCGAGGCTAATTTACTCCATCAAAAGACCTCCACTGAAATATCATTGCATGCATATCGTTATGTATGAAAATAGGCAAGAAAGGTAGAATACATGAGGCTACTTTTGAACAACTTCACTTATTGTATTGTAATAATGTATACGCACCAGGTCCAGCTGCAGGCGTCATACAGGAATAACGTAGGATATGTGATTCTGAGATAAACACAATGGGTGCTAGGCTAGTGTAGAATTCGGATGATAGCAGAGAGAAGGCTAAAATAACAACTCAGGTGATGGTACACTTGGATTCATGCATTACCAGTAGCTAATGTGTGCTGACGGGTGGATGAGCTCTGAAAGATTTCTCAAATGTGAATAAACTAAAACTCAACCCCAGTGTTTTTCACACAAGTACCAGTGGTGTAATCGATGTGATATGTGCCGTATCCCGAAGCAAACTGAGCAAAGATATGTATCAACCATCTGCGCCTCATTACTTTTGCGCTTATGCACCATTTAGAGAACCCCCCTGAACACTTGAGAGGGAGTTCATGTCCCCCCTCTTGCTCCCCGTCTCCTGACCTACAAGCCATGTTGGAGGTGCACATATAGGCAGAGCAGAGGTGCAGTTTAAACAGGACGGAGTCATGCTGGTTTTTCTTCCTTCTAATCAGGGCTTATTTAACTTTAAAGTAAACCAGTGCTGAAGGAAGAATAGGACATTGTTATAGTGTAATAGTGTAAGAGTGAGTGAGATCAGGTATAGGGCCTTTAAAAAGGTGGATGACACTGCACCAGTCCCTTATGGCTCCTCCTGCAGCTGGTCCACTGAGGCGTTCACGCTGCACAGATCAATGAAGCTTGTGTGTGCATCTCTGTCCTCATAGTTCACAGTGTCCTAATGTCTGGCGCAGTCAGAGAACTGCCTGTATTATCTATAGAAGTGCCAGGAGCTGTTGTCAGCCATATGTCGCGTCCGAATAAAACAGGGAGGCGTGAGCAAAGCTGTGACCCGAGTGTTTTCCATCATTATTTCGCATACAGTAATGAATGTGTCCAGTGTGCTGGCTGTCGGTGACATAAACGGCCTTGATGATCGCATTATAAGGGGCTTACGAACTGCTCTTCGTCTGACCATTCATGGATATGTGTGACATGGGAGACACACACACATAACATATAACATAACATTTGGGTGCTCAAACTCTTCCACCACGTTAAGGTGGCAGTTCAAGAAGGGGATAATTGAAATTATCTCTAATTAAAATGACTAGAATCTAAATTTACATGAAGTACTACTTGTGATACACGTGTAACCCAGTGGGTTTTAGGAGCCAAAGACCTTTTTTTTCTATTGGCAACATTGTATATTAAGATGTGATTCCAGTTAATATGTCAATCAACGCTGATTCCTGATTGGTCAACAACACTCTAAGCCCGCCCACCTCTGCTGCCGTTATTGCGTGCATCATAGGAAAAGAAGACAACTCCTGTAGACTGAGAACATACACAGACGGTTACTACCTGCAGTTGCGCACCTCCTCTTGGCTGTGATTGGAGAGACTGGGTGCCCTTTCCTGGACTTGAGAACCGCGGTCACCTTTTACGTTGGGAGTCCAAAGATATTGAGGCGCTCGGTCTAGGTTTTTTTTGTTACCTCGATCGGAACTGGATTGTCTCCCTTCAGAGGCAGATGGCGATCCTTCCTGTTGCCTGAATCGAACCTTGGCAGTGTGGTAGGACAGTGCCGCGCCGAACAAAGACTGTTGGATCCTGACTTCACTTGACTAAAAACTCTTGACTAAATAAGCTCAGATGGGACAATTTTTGGTTGTATTTTATTGAATGTGTTTTTATTTTTATCAACTTAATACAATTCATTTTGACCTTTCCTGTGGCTCCACTCATATCTCACACGACACTGCTTACACACATTACCCTCCTTCCGAAGCTAGTCATTGGCCCAATCATCTATCTATCATTCGTCTATTACACAGTACCAGGGTTACACACAGTTTTTTGTGGATTCGTGGATCAGGAGATGGACCTGTGTGTATCCATTTTAGGACTGTAGCAATTAGACTGGGAACATTTCCAGCCACCAATACCCCCCTAAGCAAAATAGGATAAATGTGTTTTATTATCAATCTTACAAGCTTAGGTTTTTTTTATGGATACAACGGAATGCCCAATGACGTTAAATTCTTCAATTGGCAGCCATAATTCCACATTTGTGTAAATAAATTATTCACAGCACTTTTTATGAGGCCAGTGAACAGAGCAGCGTCAAGCCCACAGTGACGCCACAAAAGGCTTGAAACGTGGATGAAAGAGCATTTGGGGAAGTTTTCTCTCCATGAACGAGTTGGAGAAAAGCTGAAGCAGCAACACGCGTACAGTATACAATGGAGTGCCCCGGAGTGAGCGAGGCTGACTGCTCCTGTCTGGAAGCGAGATGAGTGGAACCAAATAACGCTATTCAAAGTCACGGTAACACATTTACAGAGCTGCATCAGTGCCTGCCACGCTGCGAGTTGACTTTCCGCTGATTTGAGACTTTCCTGCCAATATCAGAAGTGAAATAAATACACGCTCTCATAATAAGCAGAAACATTGTAAATCCTATTTCGTGGTGCCATTCTGCCTCGTTCAGTACAACAGCACCGGGTCAGGGACTTTTACTTTCAGTCATGTGTCAAAATGAAATGAAAGTTTGACATTTTTCAAGTCTAAATAAATATTCGTGGGAGCCAAGTAAGCTGTCACCAATTTAGTGACTTTTTTAACCATAAAGCAATGTATTATTCATTTTACAGCATTTCCACGTTCATTATAAGTAAGGATTAAACAACGAGGAGCCGTGCATTATAGAGTTATAATGCACGACGCGGAGTCTAGTTGTTTAATCCGCTTATACCATGGTCCAACGAACTGAAACTGTTGTTTTGTCCGTTTACTGTCTGTGGGGGGTCATTTAAGTCCAGAACATTAGTTATTTATGTTTTACATGACTTTAACTGAAACTAGTTCCCCCACACTTAGCTGACAGTTACTATGGCAACAGCTGTGGTGGAGTGATATACTGTAGAACGTGATTTTACACTTGCCGGAACTACCTGTGCGTATACACAAAAATAATGCACGGCAGTTAGCAGTGGAATTCTCACTGACCATGGTATAATGCTTTTTAATGCCGCGCTGAAACCCCCGTCCCTCATTATCCCCCCCCTGATTTCTGAAATGCAGAAAT
>OMNZ01109627.1:20079-33384 GCA_900303255.1 Lesueurigobius sanzi | reverse complement strand
CCATCAGAGTTCGGCCTGATCATCCGTGTTGTGGGGGTTTGATTTCGTGATCGGGATGGAGACGTGAGATGTGGAATCAGAGGGTTAGAGTTGGTGTAAATGGTAAATGGTAAATGGTCACATTTTTATATAGCGCTTTTCTACCTGTTTTAGGCACTCAAAGCGCTTTACATCAAGGAACCACTCACCCATTCACCCATTCACACTCTCATTCATACACCAGTGTACGCAGACACTGGAGGCAAGGTGGGTGAAGTGTCTTGCCCAAGGACACAACGACAGTGTGCGCCTGCGGGGATCGAACCGCTAACCCTCTGATTACAAGACGACCCGCTCTACTACTTGCGCCACCGTCGCTCAGGTCCTGATCAGCTACTGAAGGCCTGGAGCACGCTGTGGGTTTATAAAGGCAGTGAACCAACTTGCTAAAGTTATTTAACGAGGGTCCATTCAGGGGTGACAATGGACCCTCGTTAAGTAACTTTAGCAAGTACTTTTAGCACTAAGAGAGGAGGGGCTTAGAGGTTGACTCCTCCTGCTGGTTCACTGGCTTTATAAACCCACAGCGTGCTCCAGGCCTTCAGTAGCTGATGACGATCTTTGGAGTAAGATCGAAACGTCCTACACTTCAACTACAGAGTACAGATGAAGACTGAAGAATTTTTGCCTACGAGGTACATAATATAGTTTTGTTCATCCCTCATCCATTCACTAGCTTAAGTTGACCAGACTGACCATATAAAAGGTAAAAACTTTTTGATGCGGTCTATTTAGACTAGAGTATCTCAAATCAATTTGTTTATGCAATAAATGGTGTAACATTTTGTATGACTTTATTGTACACTCTTGTGAAATTTGTCCTGTGAATTCTTGAACCAATGAAACAGGGCAACCTTTCAGGAGCAGTAGGACAAATTTCAAGCTGGAGTTATAGTAAAGGGCCTATCTCACCGGCCTGGAGACTAGTACGCAACCTTGAGTCTCCAAGACGTCTCTGCGAAGTCTCCACGGAGTTGCGGGAGACCTGTTGGAGACTTGAAAGAGTCGGAGAGGTCTCAATTCAGTTGTTGAGACTTTGCTGAGACTTCGTGGAGACTAATTCTGAACATGACCAGGGAGACATGTCAACAAGGTCTATGAGAAGTCTCTGAGAAGTCTCAGAGACATCTCCGAGACTTTGCCGCAACTGAATTGAGTCTCCTAATATTTCCCGCAACTCCATGGAGACCTCCTGGAGGCTAGGAAACTCCGCAGAGACATCTTGGAGATGTCTCGGAGAGAATCAATCTACCCTAGGGTTTGAATTAGTCTCAATGGGAGGTGAGGTAGGCCCTTTAGTCTCTGAGTCTCTGGGAAGTCTTTGAGTCTCCGAAAAGTCTCTGGGAAGTCCCCGCTGGTGAGATACCGTCTTAATGGTGTGCATCTCTGGAGAATTAGGCTACCGGGCCTGTTTTTGGTTGGTCAATAGTTGAAACTGCTGCTCTTGGAGGAAACCCACCCAGACAATCAGAGAACATGCAAACTTGATTCCAAATGGCTCCACCAGCTCCGGAAATTGAACCAGAGACCTCATTGTTCCCATGTGTCCTTTCAAATTGTCAGATTTTTTCACAATTGTAATCCTTATTTCCTCTGTCTCCGCAGGGTCATGTGCGAGACGGTGCGCTACGAGAGACACGAAGCCAATGAAGTGCTGTACTAGTAAGTCCTGCCAACTGACTGATACAATCACTATCGTTGTGTACAATAAAACAAAAAGGGCCGTTACACACAAAATAATATTGGAAATTGCGTCCAGCTCCGTCGGCTGCGCGTTATTGATGGGCCCATTGCTACGACGCCAACGCAGCAAATGAAAACAAATGTCCGTAAAGCAGCGATGCACTTAGGGAGGTGTGTCTGCTGAGAAAAAGGGCCCCAAAAGTGGTTCTCAATTTAATTTTAGCCCGATGATGACTTACAGCGGGAACAATTGACAAATATAAACTGTTACGGCTTAAAAGGGTGAGCACAGGCTTCTGAGGTCATTCCTTTGATGCATTTACTTATTATCGGATTTCGAGGCGCTGGCGTTAGTCATGTTCGCGATGTGTTGGGAACGGTGGAAGATGCACTTTTCTGATTTATCAAACGCCTAACCGATTGGAACATATTGTTGTGTTGTAATGTAGCCTATTGAGCAGTTTTAGAAAGAAATGTTGGACTAAAAGGCTCCAGGCATGGAGTGTATCGCTTTTGTGCTGCCCAAAATATGTACAAGAGGATATTTCCAAACTAAACAAGAACAAAAATAAACTGTTTAGGTTCTAGTGATGAACATTACTCACAAAATAGTGAAGTGGACTTTATATACCATGACGAGTTGTGGCTTTTAAACAAGCTTTTTAAATATTTTCACATTTATTCACTTAAAATAATGTGCATGAATGGAAGACATTTGATGAGCACGAAACACAGTCCGTGTTTCGTGTTTAATGGTCAATGGTCACATTTATATAGCGCTTTTCTACCTGCTTTAGGCACTCAATCAAGGAACCACTCACCCATTCACACACCAGTGTACGCAGACACTGGAGGCAAGGTGGGTGAAGTGTCTTGCCCAAGGACACAGCAACAGTATACAGCTGCAGGGATCGAACCGCTAACCCTCCGATTACAAGACGACCCGCTCTACTACTCGCCCCAAGAACGGCCTCAGCTGGCAGCAGGAGGAATGAACCATGTTACAATCAAAATACAAGCTTTAATTTGAGCAAACAGCTTGGTAACAAACCAGTGTTGCTAAAATATATGCCCTTTGAGTTAGTGTTGTTCCGATACCATTTTTTTCTCCACCGATCCGATATTTGGACTCGCAGATACCGAGTACTACTCCGATACCACGGTGTAAATAAAAACACTAGCAAAAGTCTGTAAAAAGACGCCAAAGCCCATTGCACATGTCTCATTCTGCATATAAAATGTATTCTGTCGATGTTCTGTTTCTACTCTAAAGATTAAATGAAAGCAAAAAAGGAAACACAAATGTATCTGCTGTGAGGTTAGAGGTTTTAGTGTCTGCAGAGCCCAGACAAACACATTGTGGTATCGGAGAGGTTTTAGTTCAGGTACTCACCGATACCTGAAAAATCTGTGGTATCGGCATGAAATCCGATACCAGTATCAGTATCGGAACATCCCTACTTTGAGTGTAGAACTGCCCAGATTGAGCTGAGCGATGGTTTACACGACACAAAACTTTTGATGAAACAAAATGTGAGATGTCTTACCCAGATTTCTTGAGGAGATGGTGTCAGAATTACTCAAAACTGTGTGAAGGAAGCGAAATATTACTAATGAGGGAACCACATTATGACATGGTTAAAAGTTCATTTTACATGTGTGTTTTCTTTTATAATAGCATTAATGAACAGTCAAAAGATTTATCATTCTAAACAATGACATGACCTTTAATTACAATAAGATGGCACTCAAATGAAAAATATTGCCTTCTTCCTCTCTCCTGGCCTGCTAGATGCACAACTCAAGGATGTCTCAACTCTCCATGAGGATAGAGCCTGAAGTGTTCAGCCCTGAGGGCGCGATTATGAGCCAATCTCTAGACACTTGAGATGTGGTCTGTGAGAATGCATTTTAATGAACTGAATGCCTTCAAAATTATCGTCAACATTTATTCGTTCATAAAAGTCCACAATTTTTCCTTTTCTTTTGTGACTCACAGGGTCAGCCTGAGCTACACTATATGCAAATTTGACTCTCACATCCACTGCCTAATAAATGATCCAGATTTCAGAATTTAAATTAAACTAGGAGAGTAGGGTTACAGGTCCAATCAGGTGGTAAGGGAACTAGATCATTTACTTTAACATGTCTCACTCCTTATTTTTTGCAATCTTACAGACTTTTACTTTACAGATCGTGTCCCACTTTTCAATAAAGTTAGATGTACGTTGAGAATGATAAATTACCCATTAGTGTTCATGAGTCATTAAGTGAAAAGTGCCAAAATGAGTCAAACTAAATGTCCCTGGAAAGCAGTATGTTCAAGAAGACATTACAGTTTTTCCCAGTCGCTTTGGCACATTTCTCAGATCAGAACTGATGTTTCCAAAATTTTAAGTACATTTCTCAAAATATTTTGTACAAACAGCAAAATACAATATAATAAATGCAAAATGACCTCACCTACTCAAAATGCTTAGTTCATGAATCAAAAGCAAGTATTTCTGTCAGTGAACATGTCAAAGCCTCAGAATATAGACGTCTTTGAGCATTGTTTATGAACATGATCAAAATAATTCACTGTTTTCAGAATATGCACTAAATTAGACTGAAGTTAGACCAACAGTGCCACTGTAAATAAGCAGGCTACAACATGACATCACTGTTTGAATTGCTATTCACACACCATTTATTGTGCTACAGTAATTTATAACAGAAAATAGCATGGCTTTTCACACCTCAAATATCCAAACAAAAATACTACATAACGACATAATTGTGCTGTTTACACATTTTGACGTTCGTTCCTGTTGGGCCAAAGATTCTCCTCCACTTCACAAGTTGCTCATGAGATGCTCCTGAGGAGATGGGTCAGTAAATTGGTGCTGGTTGTTTGTGTTGAACACATCCCTCGTCATCAGACACATGAGACCCACCTCATACTGTATATTGTATCATGAATCCAGACATTGTTACATATGTTGGACTTGATAACAGGTGAATCCATTCTGCTAGTTGCCACAGTTCAATTCAATGAAGAACTACATATTTTGAGGGTCTAACAAATCAACTCAGAACCTGATAATGCACTTTCACAACATGACATAAACAACTGAAAATGGAACCAAAGAGCACAAAATTGCACCAAACCATTAGAAGGAAGTAATTTTCAAATGGTTTTGTGTAAAAAGCAACAAGATTTTAATATTTTCATTTGCCAAATTGACCAAAGGATTTGAAGATTGTACAGTATACATCTTTCATGCCATAAAGTCAAAACAAAAAGTATGGTCCAAAGCACATTCAACTGCATGTTTTGATGACATTTTCAATATGTTTTGGTCCGTTTTACACAATTATTCTGCCCAATTTGTCGAATATCCACATTATTCTCCATTCCTCTGCGTAATCTAAAGTTTACACACCAAAATGGCAAAGGAAACGCTACAATGCTGATCTTCACGAATCCAAGTTTTAATTTCTCATCTCTCTCGCCTGTCCCTCCATGTCCCACTGCATCACACAACTTGTCCTTATTTGTGGTGGTCGCCCTATAGCTAGAGTACATTTGCTCTGTGACGGCTCCATTGACTACTCCCAGTCTGCGTTCAGGAAACTCCAAAATCCACTTCTTCTTCTTCTTCTTCTTCCGCAGTCCTTTAAAGGCTCACCCAGTGTTTAACAGCTGTCACCTCCTGACGTCTGCCACACGCCCGGTGAGAATCCAGGCCATAATTAACTCTGTGATGATCTCCGGGGTTTAGGGGAGGGGTGCGATCCCCAGCTCCTCTGTATCGGCGCACAGAGGAGGAGGAGGAGGAGGAGGGGGGGTGAGACGAGGAAGAGTCAACAGCTCATTAGAAGCCCACCAGGGTCTGTCAGTGTGAGCTGATTAAACAATAGGAATGAATGCAGATGAAGCTGTGCGCTGGGGTGATATACTCTCCCTCCGGTCCACACCACACACAAACCGGCTTAGCTTTCGGGGTATTAACAATGAAGTGATATCAGTCATCACGTGAAAGTAACCCCATAACCCCAAAGTGACCTGTGTGTGAACCAGTTTGACTAAAATATTTAATCTAATCTAATAAAAGCTAAATAAGAATGAGAAGAAGAAAAAACATTAGCACTTCAGTGACACAGTTTGAAAGTGCCTCATTTGCATTCTGTGGAACAGGTCTGTGCTTTGTTCATGTGGGAGAAGCTC
Organism: Lesueurigobius sanzi; assembly: GCA_900303255.1. Classification (NCBI taxonomy): domain Eukaryota; kingdom Metazoa; phylum Chordata; class Actinopteri; order Gobiiformes; family Gobiidae; genus Lesueurigobius; species Lesueurigobius sanzi. Next base: position 27,452 of record OMNZ01109627.1, on the reverse strand, counting down.
ATTGAAGCCGAGAATATCATTTAATATTTGAATACAATAACAGAAATGTAAAGTTCAATTCATTTTAGATTGTTCGAATTTAGATTGGGCTCATGCTTCACAACTAAAAGGTCCCAGGTTCGATCCCCGGGCGTCACGGTTCTGTGTGGAGATTCCAGATTCTCTTTGTGACTGCGTATTACCATTAAAAAAGTATGAATGAGAGTGTGTTTGTGAGTGCCACTGTGGAACAACGGATGGAAATTAGAACGTGACTACAATCCGTCATAAACCCATTAGTCCCATGAACCAAATACACAAATTAGATTAAAACCAGGGCTGTCAGAGTTAACGCTTTAACTCACGATTAATCCAAGGATAATGAATGCATTAAGGATGGACTAATCGCAAATGAATCGCACATGTTTTGGCCGAAGAAACTCCAAAGAAAGTGGTGTTTTACTTGAAGCGTTTGTATAAATCCACCATTGGACGACAAGCCACGCCCCAAAAATAAGTTTAATTTGTTGTTTATATTGTAAGATGCTAGAATTTTCCACAAACTGTCGTTGAATAAGCATTAAATCAACCTAATGAGCTGAAATCGTAATAAAAAGTTATTAGCTTAGTTTAAATGACTGTTTTATCTCAGGGAAATGTAAATAATTAATCAATAATAACAATAACATTGACTGTGATTAATAGTGATTAATCAGATTTCAAAAGTGTGATTAATCAGATTAAAATAATTAATCGATTGACAGCACTAATTAAAATTAAAATAATTGTTTAACTAGATTAAAATATTGTGTCACAATGAACACTGGTGTGAAGGGGGAGGGTTCAAGTATTCCATGATTCCAATGTTATTATGTTAATAATATTATACTTTTTCTTCTTAAATCACTCCTATGAAGGCTGTTCTTTTCAGTACATGCACTGAATGGAGTTTAGCACAGACCTAAACCTTTCTGAAAATTCAAAAACTGCTAAATTGAGAGCAATGGAAGGTTGCCTGAACACAAAATAACATTTGATCACATTTCTTCACGAAAATAACTGTTTAAATGCCTATTTTATTTGTTTTATTGAGTAATCAGTGTAGAATTTGTACCAAAATAAGCAAAATTCAAGAGTTAGGTAATTTCTAGGCAGGGCTGCATGATATTGTAAAATCTAAAACTGAAAATTTGCATATTTTCTTTGTTTTAATGCTGATTTTCAAAAATATTATGATGATGAATGAAAAAAAGTGATTTTGTGATATATTGTGGATTCTTGCCAATGCACATATCACATCACCTAATATTGTGAGCAATTTCCAATTTCCCAAACTGTACCTAACTGAAATGTGCTGAATCTATATACAGTCTTTGTACAGCAGCCCCTTAACTTCCAATTGGTTTGACTTGGGGCACCATTTAAAGTTAAATCTCCTAAGTTAAATCAGTGTTTCCCAACCTTTTTGAGCCAAGACACCCTTTTTACAAAAGAAAAATCACAAGGCATCCCACTTAACTAAAATGTCACCAAAAAAAGTATATTTATTGAAATATAATGAACACATTATATTTCATACGCCACTGTGAACAAACACATGGAAGATGCCGTGGTTTACCCAATCGCATAATGACGGTTTGCACGAGTTCGAGGGAGAATCAAACCAACACCCGCTCGTATGACTTCGGAGCAACACAGTGTTACCTCCCATTCAATTAGTAACTTCTAACTCAAAATCGTCGTTCAAAGTTTCGGAAGAAGGCATCGTGTAACCCCCAGTCTTTACTCTTAGTGTGGTTTCTATCTGCACAGTTAAATCTTAACGCTATCTGCCGATCTTCTCACGCAGTTCCCCCTCAGGCCGCAGGCTTCAAACAGCAGACTATTAGCTTCATTTAATTTGTGTAAATCTCTTAAGTCCTAACATCGTTCCGATTGTTTGTTTGCGTGTTGCTTTGTGTGAATGAGCGTGTGAACTCGGCAGTTGTTTCCATTATGAGGAGCTGGTTTTGAACAGCGGTAGGTCAGATGGCTTTCGACATTTGCTCCCTCGTATGTCTGTAGCAGCTGTGGTGTAAAGGATATGGGATGGCTGTTAACGCTAATGGTGGACAATTAAGTTCTGCACAACAAAACGTACTTCTGAAAATACCAGGCATTTGATAATAGGATGATCATAGGATTAAATGGGGGGAAGTGCAATTTAAAAGACTTATACCTGATTATTTTTTACTAGTAGTGAAATTTAATTTGTTTTGTCCTCCATCAGTAAATCAATCATACAAGAATGTAAAACAAAGCACCTTACAACTTGGAATTATTCCCCTTCCGCCATGCTACCCCCTGGCCACCAATGAATATTCCCCCATATACAGTGCACAAAGAGGCATACCCCTTCACACATCCAACCCTTGAACCCTCACACACTAAGAATCATTCCCCTTTGCCCACCCATTCAAGCAAGCTCTCGTGTAACCAATGACCCATTAGGCCACATGCAGCTCCAAACTAGACCACACAGGCTCTATTATTGCACTGGTTTGTGACAAAAGACTCCATGTAGTTGTAAAGCATTTTTATTGATTGTTAGCTCACACGGTCACAAACCAAGGACTCTTTCCAAAGAAAGGCATGATTAATGCAATCACTTGGAACTGGTTCAGTTTTGATGCATCAAAGTTATCCAATTTCTCAATCAGAACTCTTATGTTACCTTTGCACTTTATTGTCCCTTTGGGGAAATTTGTCCTCTGCATTTGGCCCATCCTTCAATGCGGCTGGGGCTGTGCAGCGTCCAGATCTGGAGCCAGGCTAATGGTCAGAATCACCTGGCAGGAGGATTTAAAAGTGTTGAATAACAGAGCCTCACGGCATTTATTTGACGAGGAGAGTCACAATGAGATTAAGAATCTCTTTTCAGGTTAGTCCTGGCCCCAGATGGGGATCCTAATGAACATTTTTTTAGTGTCAGAGGAAACCAGAGCACCAGGAGTAAAGTACCTGGCGCTCAGACACTAGGAGAAGATGGTAATCCACTCAGAAAGGCAGCACCTGGCCTGGGTATGGAAACCTGGACCTTCTTGCTACATGAGCCCTAACCACTGCACAGTAGGTAATTGTATGATCTTCAACTTCTTCAACTTCTGACCATTTTTTGTGAATCCCTGTGAGATGATTGCTGTTGAAATAATGGGCTTTTCAAGAAGAAGAAACAACCTTGATATCAGGCGAACATTTTTCAGTCTTCATCTGTACTCTGTAGTTGAAGTGTAGGACGTTTCGATCTTAGTCCAAAGATCGTCATCAGCTACTGAAGCCTGGAGCACGCTGTGGGCTTACTAAGAGAAGAACCAGCAGGAGGAGTTAACCTCTAAGTCCCTCCTCTCTTGGTGCTAAAAGGTACTTAATGAGGCTCGTTGGTGTCCTATTGTCCCACCCTGGGCTACTTCCTAAGTCGTTGACACATTTCCTACATGGCCCTGAATAAACTACGTTGCTCTTTTTGTGGTTTGGGATCTTGTCTTCAGGGTGAACTAGTTTTTGTCTTAATGTATTGGGTTGAAATAAACTGGGATTTTATGTTGTCTGAAAACTCTCTGCATTTTCTCTGAGACTCTAGAGACATAAGGCACAGCTACTCCTCTCCTTTTTGGTTCTGTCTCCTGTTTGTCCTGTTCTTTAACTAATCTTTTCCTCCTTCTTGATAGCAATACATTTATGTCATTGAATTGAGCAAAAATGATCATGCAGAATTGTGGAAGGCGTTTTTTGTGCCAGTGCTCACAATACTGACACACATTCAATCCACATCACCTCTTCATTGGCTCAAAATAATGCTATTTCCTCAGAGGTCATGGGTCGAGGGTCGGCTTAGTCTGCGCTGACATGTCAGGTTAAAGGAGAATATATCCCCGGATTGCAAAATGTGTCAGGTCAGCTAGCTAACATCTCTTTAGCTTTAGCGCCATAATCCCGCCGGTTCATCCTCCTCAGTGGGGATGTTTTCAGCAGATAGCACATCCACTTTAGCTAAGCCCAGCGGCGGGAAAAAAACTACTTTAACAACTATCACCCTTATCCTGCACTCATCTCTCCAGGAAATGGTGAGGAAGATTGCAAGCGTGGGTCATTAAGTTTAGCCATTTGTGTGAGAGCCGGCGTTTTCAAATACAATGGATTAATACCGTATGTAAGAGCGGACGTGAGAGGGGAGGATTGTTTGTTATGGATGAAGACACATGCATATACAAGGTGGTGGTAAAGGGTGTAGAAAAAGGCTATTTGGCATGAAAATGACATGCTATTGGATACTGTACAAATACATTTAGGAGTGGACTATGTGGCTTTTTCTGTAAATGTATTTGAACAAAGATTCTTGCTTCCAGGTTAAGGTTAGTATATGGAAAACGTTCTGATGATCTTACATTTGACTAGGGCTGGGCGATATGATGATAAAAAACGAATCGTGATCTAATCTTCATGAGTTCTGAGCTCAAATACTGACACTTTTCTCCACCAGTGCTAAACCAGAACTAAACCAGGAGAAAACTAGGTCTAAACCAGGTCTAATCTGACAGAATCACGGACTGAATCTGGATTAAATCGGGACTAAACCAAGAAGTAATCTGGACTAAAGCAGAGATTGAAATCAATGTCTAAACCAGGACCAAACTAAAGGACTAACTCAGAAATAAACCAAGAGAAAACTGGATCTAAATCAGGTCTAAACCTGGACAATATCACACTGAACCAGGATTAACCCAGGACTAAACCAGGTCTAAACCCAAGGACTCAATCAGAAATAAACCAAGAGAAAACTGGGTCTGAATCAGGTCTAAACCTGGACAATATCAGACTGAACCAGGACCAAACGATGAGGGAAACATGCCAAAACTCTGTAAGGACTGAAACGTGGATTAAACAGGTCTTAACCAAGATTAAACCACTACAACACCAGGTCTAAATCCAAGAAGAAGCAGATGACTTTAGTCCCCTTTAAAATATGATATACACATGGATTGTGAGAAAATTAAAATCATGATTTAAACTAAAGAAAATTGTGATAAGGTTTTTGGCCATATTGCCCACCCCTACATTTGACTGACAATGAACAGTGTCAGGTATAGGCAGGTTTCTTGTTTTGCAATTTAAAAAAATCCCCATTTTAAGATTTGAAGGTTTGTGCGTGACAGAGACACTTATTTGTGTCTACAAATCTCTATATTCTTCCCTATTTTGAATAGACTGCTTCCGCATGGTCCTCCCTGCTGTCACCCAAACTGGCACTCAACTACAGAGACAAGCTTTTTGCATCATCTTGGGACACAGTTGCACACGATCCTTAAAACATTCTGCACTAGTGCCACTTTAACATCGAAAGATTTTTTCCCCTCGCTCGCTAACTGATACAGTATATGGTGTTTTGCCAAGATGCCTAATTAAATTTTGTCCTACTCTTTGAAATTCAATTTGCCGCAGCCAAGACTTCTTGGTCTCTCCTGCCCAACCTCATGCACTTTTGACAGATCGCCTAAATTATTTGCTATAAAACTGCTGAACCATAGACCAGAGTTATGGAGCTCAACATCAATTCAAGATTCCATGAGAAATGCAGTTTTTGAATAATTATATTAACTGCCAAGAGCCCTTGATGATCCTGCTAAAGTTATGGTTATAGTGTACGCTGAAGTGAGGACACACGGACTATACCAATTTAGCTATAATTTTTAGTCGTGCAAGTTTTTCCGAGTCATGACTAGTGTCACCTTGTGTGGGGGGTTAACAACTCGACTCACATTCGAATGGTGTTAATATGAGCCACAGAAAGACCTCTCTCAAGACTGAAAATGCGTAGTATGTCCTCAGTTAGGGTTCTCTGTCAGAGTGGTGTCAGCTCATAAGGATGGGTCAAATACAGGAAACTAAGTCTGGGGTCAATAAAGTTTAACCATAGAAAAGGAGAGGCAGAGTGCTCAGTGGAAAACTTACAAAACAGGTGCTCTTCCAGCTCATGGGGCCAGGCAACATTTAAGAAAATGAGGATAAGCGAATAAGCCAATTAGCAAGTGGAAATATGTATTTATTATTGGCGTTGCTCGAAATAAAGGAAAGTGCCTCACTCTTTTTCAGCTTTTATTGCAACGTTTCGATCACACAGACCTTCATCAGGCTCAGAGACACCCCTGTGTGACCGAAACTTTGCAATAAAAGCTGAAAAAGAGTGAGACAGTGTGCGGGAGCTTTCCTTTATGTCAAGTTAAGTATTATGTTCTCCCACGCACCTGTCGCCTGCTTAGGTGTGCAGAGCCCTCCATTCATTAAGTTAAATAAATATTTCCACTTGCTAATTCATAGTGCCTCGGCTTATTCTCTTTTTCTTAAAGTTTAACCATTATTTGTCTAAGAAAGGGCTTAAACTGTGCACTGTAGCTGTACATGATATTATGAAAAACATGCAATATTAAATAACGGTCTTTAATATTACAATAACAATGGTTTTTTGCACTATTTTCCAAATTCATTTCAATTAGGGCTGGGTACCGTTAAACAATACTGGTATAGTATCGAAAATATAATTAAGGTACTACCAGTATAGAAATAAATTGGTACCGAAAACATATTTTTCTTTAAAAAGCAAATGTGTCTGCCTGGTGGGTCTGAGACTGCACTGAAGAAAGAGACAGGTGTTTCAGCTCAAATAAATGATAAAAACACTAAAAGAAACAAACATTTTATTGAATAAATGACCATTATTGTTCTGTTTTATGGTCCTACGATAAAACTAACAGTCAAGCACGAGTATAAGTTACTGGATTTGAGAATATTAGTCTTGTTTAGAGCAGTTTTGACTAGATCAGACATATTTACTACTGTCATCTAGATTATTTGGTTTATTTCATGACAATTTTTACTGATTCTAAGGCAATCTCGCTTGAATTAGGAAAATAAAACTGCCAAAAAAAAAACAATTTTCTTACCCCATTGGCAAATACATTTAAATAAAAAAGGAAATAATTAGAAATCTATTGAAACAAGTCAAAAACACCTTAGAACAAGTGGCTAGAATTAGATCAACTTGTCAAATCAGCTCAAATTTAGAGAAATAAGATGAATTTGGACATTTAAACTTATCTAGATATTTACTTTTTTGTGTAGATGACAAATAATTTAGTATAGGTATCATAAACCAAGTATCGTTAAAGTGTGTCGGAAAGAAATGAAAACATTCAATTCAATTAAATTTTATTTGTATAGCCCAAAATCGCAACAAAGTCGCCTCGCAGGGCTTCACAAGAAAAAGAAAGACAATTAGTGAATAGTAATAGTGCTGGAGAATCCCCTGTCCTTAGACCCTTAACTAAAACCCCAAAAAAACTCAAAAACCCATTGGGAGA